>RDPX01000054.1:1291744-1314474 GCA_003991215.1 Morbakka virulenta
GAAAGTATGCACACAAATGTAAATAAAAGGGGTACAGCCGACGATTTGAGGATGAGAGGAAAGGAAAGGGAGTCTAGGCTAAGGTGGGTCGGACACGTATGCAGGAGAGAGAACGACTACACAGGGAACAGGATGTTAAATATGGAAGTGCCAGGTCGTCGAAGGAGAGGGAGACCAAAGAGAAGGTACCTCATAGAGGAAAATACGAAAGAGGTGGGAACTAGAAAGGAGGAAGCAACCGAAAGAAACAAATGAAAAAGTCTAATCCACTGTGGCAACTCCTAATGGGAATTAGCCGAAAGTCAAAGAAAAAACTATGAACTCAAATGTCAACAGTAAAAACAAAGTACAGGTAATAGCATTGCTATACCCTATTTCCCTACACACATGAACACACGTACAAATGCACACAAACAACGTATGAGGGTTAAGACGACAATAATTTTGAGGCTGGAGCTACATTTTAAAGATTAGATTACAATAATTAAGAAAAGATGGAAAGGGGAAAACTAAAAACTTTAGGGAAATAGGGCGAGAATGAATTCTTTATGACTGCATGAAATTCAGCATTTCATTGAAAAAAAACAGCTAAATATAATCTCATCTGTTTTCTCCTAACGTATTTTTCTATTTTTGATGTTGTTTTTATTATTGTTGTTGTTGTTGCAGCTGTTGTTGTTGCTTTTAAAGGTCTGTTTTCAGTTTTGGGACTACCGCAGTTACACTCTAAGAGAATTGATGATAAATTGATAGGGTGATAAGGAAGAAATTGAGAAAGTGCCCTTCTAAGAGCATTGGTTACAGCAGTGAGAAATTTCTTGACAGGTTATTTATTACTGATGCAACTATAGAGTTTTTGTAAAAATTTTAGTCAATATAAATTTTAGTTAGAATTTTGGCTGATCTGACTCCGTACCTTCTTGGTTGCGATGAAGCTTCCCTGATCACTAGACCACGGCTTCTTTTGAAAATGCGTCATTAGAATTTTGATTTTCTATACGTTCTAGGCTTATAATTTTCTTGATTTTTTCATTAGAAATCAGAGTTATTAAATTCAGTTAAGAAAAGAAAAGAATCTTTGATTTTACAAGTGTCTTTCTATACAATTTTAGTCTTGCTGTGTTACATGTTGAAAGGTTGGAGTAATGAGCTTCAAAATACCTCAAGAATAAGCAATGTTATGTGGATAATAAAACTAGCGAGATTTTCAGAATAATTAAAACCACTTTCGAGAAATAGAGCTATTTTCCTGGAGCTTATCAAACTAAAATTTATAAGTATGACACCTACGAGGCCAATTAAATAAAAATTTAAACCCCCAAAATTAACAGAGCATTTTCTAATTTTTCGGCTAAGGATTTTAACAAATTCTCTTAGCAAAATGTATTTGAAATTTAGTTTTTAGTCTCTTAGTTTTTGGAATCACAGTGATAAGAGTGCTGCTTAGTCCAGAAAATTTACTAAATTCATGCAAAAATGCAATACGTTAACCTTCTCTCTTATCTTCAGTAACACGATTTTGCAGCTGAAAAAATATTAAGCAAGTAATAGGGCATGAAAAAGGCAAGCATTGCATACTCAGATGAACAGACGTATAACTAACTTAAGTTTTGAAAAAGAAAAGTCAGTCTTTTCTGACCTATTACAATAATGATTCCTCTATGTAAAGGAATTTCGGTATGTGCGACCATATCAATAAACACTCGAATGTTAATTATTATTATTATTATCATTCTTTTCAATAGCTAATTAAATAACACTTACGATTAGCCAAATAAAATTTAATTCCCAAATTTTACTAGTTTAACTTCCAAATTTTGCTACAAAAAACACACAAAAATACATAAATCAGTCATTTTCCTGGTCTTGTATAAAGGCAGAAATGACCCTACAAACAATATTTTTGCTATCCATTAGCATCGTCATTTGCATTTTGCTTGCAATTTTGTTTATATGTTCATGATATTCAAACACCTTTTTAAAAGAAATCCCCAACTCTGTCATTCCACCTCCTAGTGTACCGATTATCACAGGAATCACAGTAATATTTTACCCAGAACGCCTCTCGCTTGTCTCGAACACCGGTTAATTTTTCCATCCTCTTCGCATCAATAGTCTATTGCTGCCGCCATGCCATATCGCATATCAATATCTTTTTTTCTCTGCCTTCCTTTCAAGAAGCAAATTCGTTCGTCTTGAGGAAATCATCTTTTTCAGATCGAACTCAAAGTTCCACACCAGGTTTGCACTGTCGTTTTCAAGAGCTCCTCTGAACCATCGCTGTTCATACCAAACAACGTCATGGCCAATTAAATTGTATTCCTTTGCCCATGCCACCGCTAGAATCACCAACGCACGGTTGTGTCGGGATAAGCATTCAATATTAATTAGCTTCTGGCATCCAGCTACGAGATGTTCCACTCTTTCACTATGTTGGAAACATACTCTACATCTCCTTCCTCTACTAGTTCTCTTATTTGTTTCCTGGATCTAGTCCCAACCTTCTCCTCGTACATAGTCATTATATCTGCTGTTTTTCTCGGATTGAGGTTCAGGGATAGCCATAAATGACATTCCTATTCTTGGTCTTTTTAAACTCTCCATTCTTGTTCTTTTGCTTCACACCTCTTGATTCTTCAAGCTTTAACACCCTTCTTTAACTTTCTTTTTAACTTCTTCTAGGCTGGCTTCCATCCTCCTTGAATGATTTCCCCTTGAATCAATATTTTGCCCTCCTGAAAATGGATTCTTACTCTAATGTCCTCCATTGTCCTTATTGATTTGGTCATTATTGCGTTCTTCTCCTTCAATATTTCTCTCCTCCATGCAGTTTTAATACAGTTATTTTTCAAGCAAGCCATGTAACAAACAACTCTGAGTCTCCTTTCTTGGTTAACATCCCTCATGGAATTTATCCCACGTTCAACATCCTTTTCCTTAGTGTACAATCATTCAACACTTGCGTGCTTGTGCAATGTATGATTTGCTATTATTTCTCTCTTTATTATTTGATCTAGCTCCTTCAATCCTTCATTATTAAACTTTCATGCGTTCATTACGTATGATCCCACAAGAATTACTTTTGCATTAATTGCACGCACCAGATTGACGTCATTCAATTTGGGCTCATTAGCATACTCATTAGCATACTCTCTTTGTGACTTCGCCTTTAACCCTCTCAAGCACTTTCTTGATTTTTTCCCTTCTGCTTGGTTTATTCGAGGGACATGTATATTTCGTCCTCGTCTGGGTCCAATAAATTCATTTGGCCTTCCAGCACCCTAAATCAAATACCTCTCACCATTTTACCTTGTTCGAATACAATTTCATCACTTTGCTACTCCGTAGCATGCCCAATGAAAAGACTTGCCATTACAATAATTTCCTTAAGGTCTTTAATACTTTAGAGATTTTCTTGATTCTGCTTCAGGTCATCTACAAATAGGCTCTGTTCGAGTGGTGTCTCTACTTCCAAGTCGACCAATCCTGTAGCCTTCACTTTGTTGCGAAAGTAAATATACTGGAATTTCCGAGATACAAAAGCCAACTGGGAAAAAGCTGTCAACTTGTAGGAACCTGCACAAGATGTCAATCCATCTACTTGTTAGCTTTACCCCTTTACTCAATATCTCCAGCCTTGTCTTCCACTTTTGCATTAACTGCAACATCAATGTTATCACTTCTTTTGGTATACCGTTACAGTAATAAACTCTTAACATCAATTTAAGGTATATTTTATCATAGGTCTGCGTGATATCTGCTGTCACAAGGTGTTTAACGGCTTCATTCACTTTTAATGTTTCTTCACTTAATCTCTTTTGATCATTTTGCTTACATATGATGTTATCATTTGCTTCCCCTTGTGATATCAATCCTTGATATCACAAGGGGAAACAAATCCGACATCAATGATCAATTGCTTCTCAGGTGTTATTTCTGCTGCTCACTGACTTCCATTAAACTGTCAGCCTACTTAATCTGATCTATCTCAATCTCAAAATTCAACCTTGAGAACATTTCTTCCCCTGACAAATATGATTAACTTCCTGTTGTTCTTCTTAACTCTGCCATATCAATTTTTTGCCTATGGCCTCAAATTCTACCTCTGATAACCAATTACGTTTTCTGACAGCTATGACCTGATCACACAGTCTCTGTTCACTGGTATTAAACTTTCTTCTTTCTTGCTATTATCTATACTATAAGCTTTTCATAATTTACCACCAAGTGCTTCGATTATCACTAGTACCACTGTTATCTCGTATCCAGACCTTCTTTCTCTCAGCTGGTACGCTAGTTGTCGACATTTTGTCAGCTTTTCCGACTTTTCCTTTTGAGATTTTGCTGTTTATTATCATCCCTGTGTTATACACTGATTTCAAATGACTNGTTTATCATGTGCCTCCCCTTGTGATATCAATCCGTGATATCACAAGGGGAAACATATCCGACATCAATGATCAATTGCTTCTCATGTGTTAATTCTGCTGCTCACTGACTTCCATTAAACTGTCAGCCTACTTAATCTGATCTATCTCAATCTCAAAATTCAACCTTGAGAACATTTCTTCCCCTGACAAATATGATTAACTTCCTGTTGTTCTTCTTAACTCTGCCATATCAATTTTTTGCCTATGGCCTCAAATTCTACCTCTGATAACCAATTACGTTTTCTGACAGCTATGACCTGATCACACAGTCTCTGTTCACTGGTATTAAACTTTCTTCTTTCTTGCTATTATCTATACTATAAGCTTTTCATAATTTACCACCAAGTGCTTCGATTATCACTAGTACCACTGTTATCTCGTATCCAGACCTTCTTTCTCTCAGCTGATACGCTAGTTGTCGACATTTTGTCAGCTTTTCCGACTTTTCCTTTTGAGATTTTGCTGTTTATTATCATCCCTGTGTTATACACTGATTTCAAATGACTTGCTTATTTGGGGGGGGGGGGGTTATTGACCAGCATATTCATATTCTTTAATTTTAATAACAACAAGTCTCCTCAAATCTCAGTCACATGTTGGCAGAGTGTAGCAACACAGCCTTTTGCAATTCTACTATTCTGGTAGCCACCCCAATTTCCTTCAGTCCTTTTGTCAATGCTTTTGATATTGGTCCTAGTGCTCCAATCATCACTGGGATTATTTTCACTTTTTTGTCCCACAGTTTTTTCAGTTTCCTTATTAAATCTTGGAATTCCAAAATCTTTTCTCTTTCTTTTTCATCAATCCTGGTATCGTATGGAAAGGCAAAGTTTATAATCTGGTACCTTGTTATTTTTCTTGTTCACTATAATCATATTGGGTCTTCTTGCTTCAATTACAAGGTACGCTTTTATTAAAAAGTCCCATAAGATCTTATACCCTCGTTTTTGTACACAGCTTACGGTTCATGTTCATACCATTTTTCTTTTGTTTTAAGACCATATTTCCTACATACCTCTCAATGTATTTTTTTCCTACCCAATCATGCCTGCGTTTATATTCCTTTTGTGCCATTTTACTTCATTCACTAAAGATTGGATTGATGGTTTCATCTGATTTACCACACAAAATACATTTACTGTCTTGTTGAGTCTTATAAATTTTTGTTTTCTCTAAATTTTTTTTCACTGCCTGTTCTTGTGCTACCAAAATGAGGGTCTTCATTTCTTTCTTTAGACCTCCTTCTTGAATCCACAATCATTGATATTTATCTGTCACATCCTTAGGTGTCAGATGAACTGCCCATGCATCACTTTCTCTTTCCAGTTGGTGTTCCTTTTTTGTTTGTTCCTTCTCTTAAACTCAAGACAAAAGAACAAACTAACAGTTTCTCCTTTTGTCTTTGAGGTATCTTTTTGGGCCAACTACCGAGGGATAAAGAGTATCTTCAATGCTTATGAGTCCTCTTCAACGTTCTTTCCAGTGTATGTATAATTTATCAACATTCCTTGTTCTCCAATCTCTCTCTTAAAGTTCGGCCATTCTCAGTCGAAGAAAGCAGCTGAGCATCTCAATGCAGGAATAGCCCACGCATTAAAATACCCTTGATGAAACTTCCCCCATTCTGCTTTGTCTTCAGTATCTTTCTCAACCCTTCCCTTGTATTCACTTCACACTTACTCTTTCATCTCTTTTATCGACACTTCATCTGCCTGCAATGCACCTAAATACGTGTATCCTTTGTTTTATTTCAGTGATTTTGTAACTGTATCATCTGGCATTTTGATTCCATTTGATTTTATCCTTTTCCCTCTCTTCATTACCAAAGTTGAACATTTTTCGATCCCAAATTCCATTCCAATGTTCTTGCTTAACAATCTGGCTTGCTGTATAAGTGAATCAACTTTTGGTTCTTTGCATACAATTGAAGGTAGTCCATATAAAGTAATTGATTCATCTTTACTTTATCATCTTTGCCAATTCTTACCCATGCTTTTCTTTTCAATACCTTGGCTGGGGAAATGAGTGTTATAGCAAATAAAAGGCGTGATAAAGCGTCTTCCTGAAAAATACCTCTTTTAATCTTAACTTTTCCTAGTGCTTCGTTGCCATATGTCAGCTCAATCCTCCAATCCTTCATTGTCTTTTCGAGGAACTTCACAAAAGCATTATTTATTCTTAGAATACGCAAACACTCTAATATCTATGAATGTCAAAAGCTTTCCTATGGTCAATCTATCCCATTGCTAAGTTCTTTCTCCTTATTCTAGCCTGTCTAAGTATTATCTTGTCTATGTACAACTGAACTGCTCCTCCTCTGCTCTTCCTCTGCTCTTCCTCAGGCAGAAGCTGGTTCCTTTCCAATAAAGAATAAATTTCATTAGATAGTAATGCTCTTTCAACAACAAGAAAAACATGTGATGAGGAGTTATTTACTTGCATTTTTTCCCTTTGCCTTGTCTTTCTGTAACAAAACACTTCGACTTTTGTCATCCATGCAAGTGTCTGTCCCTCGAAGCATGTAAAAAAAATTTCTCTAAATATTTATGCATTTTTTTAAATTTTTTAACCAGAACCCTTGTACACCATCTGGTCCAGGACCTTTCCATTTTAATACTGTTTTAAGAAACTTCTTTATTTTGTTCTCCGTGATATTCACTTCTGCTTGTCTTGATGCAGTATTTATCCTTGTTTTAAAGTCTTTTAACCACTCTGCGTCTTTATTGTGTTTGATCTCGGTACTCCGTATATCTGCCTAGAGCTGCCTTGCTTCATCTGAATGTGGGATTTCACTTTCGCCTTACTCTCCTTCACTCTTCAGTTGTTTAGAGAATCCACCTTCGTTGTTCTTGAACTGTCTATTCTGTCAATATTGCTTGGTTCTTTAGTTGCATTTTGTAGTCTTTTCGCTTTTGGCTTTTATCTTTCGTCTCACCTCCTTTTTCTCAACTTTCTGTCCTTTCTGCTTGAACCTGTTCTTTCTTTGCAATGCATCTGAATCTTTCTTCTTAACTGCTTTCTTGCCTTAGTGCATTCACGTAACCTGGATCTCTGTTCAAGTCTTTAACTTGCTCTTCAATCCTACGTTTTCACTAAGTTTCCTTTCTTTTCTCTTTCTATTGCCATTACAGGTCCACAGTATATCAGATCATTAGTCTCAGTTTAGTTTAATCTTTCCCATTACATTATCCATATTTTTCACTGCAACATACAGCTTTTATTTCTCATTGCCTCTTAATGAAGGTAATTTGTTTCTTTCCTTCTTACCCATCGCATTTAATTATTCAGTCAAATTCTTCTACTTATCAGTTACTTCCTCGTAGAGTGAAAAGTAATCATTCCTTCCACCACTCCGTGATCAACGTCTTACACCAGATCAACGTCTAACTCCAGATCAACGTCTTCAATCCTACTGTCCTGACTGATTCCCTGTTCTACCTCTCCATATGATGCATGTTCGATCGATCGTTTTATCTCTTCAAGCTTCAGATTCGATAACCACTACTTCTTTGTGACTTTGTGGCACTAATCTTTGTTCAGTAATTGGAGACATAGTTTTACTAATCCATACATTATGCTTCTTCTTCTCTTCATCCTTTTACTTTAGCCATTACAGGTTGGCTAGCTGCTATAGTAGCACTCCATAACAATCCTGCTTTCATCCTATGACCACTTTCTCCTGTTCCTCCTAGCAGTAGCATGATGAAACCGGGTTCATCCTCCTGTACGAGAAAACATCTGTCGAGAGAGAGACTCTCATTAATGTGTCCAGTTTCATTCACGCCGACGTTTGCTATACTCTGATAATCAATACTGGACTCCTTCGAGGTTAGAAAGTTTTAGGGTGTATTTGATTGTGACACCATCACTAAAGAGTTGCCGGCAAGAGCCTGAGGCCCCCTACACAAGAGACAGTCTTAACCTTGCTGAATGTTATCCCGGTACGTCAAATTCCCGAGATAGACTGACAGGTACTACATCTCTAAAGGGTAACCCCTTTCCCTCTCGTTAAAACTCCACAACCAGATGGAGTTTTTGGTCAATACCCAGGACTTATTATTGTTATTATTATGTTCAATGTTTTACTTCTCTACTTTAGTTCTTGATGTCGGTAAATTAACTTGAAAGCAGGCAGCAACAAGCAGCCACAGGTTTCAAGTTTACTTTTCCNACACTACCCCGGTGTATTTGATTGTGACACCATCACTAAAGAGTTGCCGGCAAGAGCCTGAGGCCCCCTACACAAGAGACAGTCTTAACCTTGCTGAATGTTATCCCGGTACGTCAAATTCCCGAGATAGACTGACAGGTACTACATCTTGTCCAGCGGTGATCTTGAGGTAGTTATGGTAAAGGGTAACCCCTTTCCCTCTCGTTAAAACTCCACAACCAGATGGAGTTTTTGGTCAATACCCAGGACTTATTATTGTTATTATTATGTTTAATGTTTCACTTCTCTACTTTAGTTCTTGATGTCGGTAAATTAACTTGAAAGCAGGCAGCAATAAGCAGCCACAGGTTTCAAGTTCACTTTTCCAGTGTCTTACGAAGATAGTACCTTTCTTAGGATACGTGCTGATCCTAACAATGCTGTTTTTTGTACAACTTCCTTTTTGATATTTTCATCGCAATCCTTCAAGTGTGATTCTTGCTTCTTACTAACCATTCCCAACGCACCTATAACGACAGGAATCACTTTAACCTTCTTCAGCTTCCATAACCGTGCAATTTCATCCTTCAATGGTTGGTATTTCTCAACCTTTTCCGTTTCCTTCACGTTTACTCTTTTGTCCTCAGGAAAGGCGATGTCTATTATTTCACCTTTTTTTTGTTCTTTTATTTATCATCACAATATCAGGCGTTCTAGCTGCGATGTGTTGGTCGCATTGTATCATCATGTCCCATAACAGTTTGTGCTCTTCATTTTCGCAACAGCCATTTGGCTTATGGTTGTACCACTCGTTCCACCGTTCTAAACCTGCCGTACAACACATTGCCCAATAGAAATATCTTGGCACATTATCATGACGCCTTTTATATTCTTTCTGTGCTAACTTAAACACTCACTTACGACATGGCTAACACTCTCACCCCTCTAGAAACACATCCTGCATAAAGGTGACTTCGTTCTCAGTGATTGCTCCTGAGCAATACAAATCAACGCCTCAGTGGTACTTTCAAGTCTTCCTTATTCAACCATCCCCAAGTCTTATCCCAATCAACGGCTCCATTCTCTTCTAAGAATTGTCCATGCAATCTTTTCTCCTTCCACTCTCTTATCATCTCAACCTTTCCCTCTCCCTTAAAATCTTCTTGGTCCTTACATTCTTCTGTTTTCAAAAGATGATTTTTAACCATCTGCAGTATCTCCCTCTACTATTTAAAACGTACCATGCCAAATTATTTTCTTCAGGTCTTACGCATTTCTCGACACTAATCAGTCCTCTTCCACCTTCTTTCCTCTTTACATACAACCTTGCAACATCATTTCTTGGATTTAAGCTTTTGTGCATTGTCGTTAATTTTCTTGTCCTCCTATGAACCTTTTCTAATTCGTTTTTCGTCCAATTAATTATTCCTGCACCGTATCGCATTAGTGATACAGCCAGATGTTGATTGCTATTACCTTATTTCGCCCGTGTAATTTTACTTTCAAAATTAGTCTAACCCTCCTAAGGTACTCCTTTCGAAAAGATTCTTTAACTATATCCTCCTTAATCTTATCCGACTTAATAATACCAAGGTCTTTGTTACCATTCTGGTCGACTTCTTTTATAACGTTACCATCAGTCAATCTTAAGCCCTCACTTTTAATCACTTTTCCTCTTTTCAACACCAGAACACCACATTTTTGAAATCCGAATTCCATCCACACCAAACTGTCGATCTCACTTTCGTTTTTCGAAAACAACTTTAAATAGTCCATGAAAAGCAAATGGTTGATTTTCACAGTCCCTAAGGTGTATCCAGTACCCATCGTTTTTAGTATACTGGAGAGAGGAATCATGGACAATTACAAACAACAGGGGAAAGAGACTATCCTCTTGGAATATTCCTCGTTTGATGCTAACATCGCATAACTTTTCACCACATGCTGTTAAGATAGTCTTCCATTTTTCCATGGACTCAGTAATAAACTTTATGATGTTTTCGGATACATTTACCAGTTTTAGACATTCAATTATCCAGGAGTGGAGGATCATATCATATGCTTTATTGTAATCGATCCACGCCATTGCCAGATTTTTATGCCTTCTCTTACACTCCTTCATAATGGCTTTATCAATGATGAGTTGGTCTTTAGTACCCCTACTTCTCCTTCTATAACCTTTTTGCTCATCAAGGAGCATCTCATTCTCTTCCAGGTATTTATAAATATTATCAGAAATAATACTCGTCATTAGTTTCCACATTAGTGGTAGACAGGAAATTGGTCTAAAGTTTCCTATGTCGTTTCCCTTAGAAGGATCTTTTTAGCAAAGGACAGTTCTGCCTTTGGTCAACCAATCAGGAATTGACTCCTTACCATTAACCAGCTCATTCTTTTGATGGGCAATACGGCTATGAAGTGTTGTCAGTTGTTTCAGCCAGTATCCTTGAACCCCATCTGGCCCAGGTGCTTTCCAATTGGATATTCGCTTAACTTGTTCTTTTACCAGAAGTTCAGAAATCATCAAGTTGTCCTGTTATACATCTTTCTTTTCTTCTTTCAATTTTTGAAGCCATTCCACTTCTGAATTGTGCTTCTTTTTTATATCCGACCACAATGCCTTACTTTCCTCGGCACTTTTTCAGACCCATTTAACTGTTGATAAACTTTCTTTTGATCTTGGTTGAACGTTCTATTAAGTCTGAATTGATAGATTCTCTTATTATACCTTTTAAGTTTGTGAGATTTTGCAATTAATCTCTAATTTAGTTCTTCAATAACCAGATTAATTCATTTTGCTTAATCCTATATTTCTGCCCTAATGCAGAGTACTTATTCCGTCTAACATTCTCACCGTTCTTCTTCCCTTTCAATATATTAATATGCTTTCGAATTTCGTCGATTAACTGTTTGTTCCTTTACTTCCACCAGGGTTCTTTTGGTGTTCTCCTTTCATTTGTTAGGGCTCTTAAACCAAGCTTTCCAGCAATGTAAATCGACATTGCACAGATTAGGTGATTCGTTTCAGTTATGGTGTTTATCTTAACATGGGTTATCACTTCATTAACACTTTTGGTAACGTTTGCTAACTTGTTTCTGTCTGCTTTCTTTAATCCTGGGGAAAAATGCTTATCCTTTTCCTTCATTATGGTGCATATTTGGCCTGCATTATCTGATGTTGTTCCTCTGTTATCTCTGCATTGTGTTCAACATCAAACTCTATTGGCATTTCAGGTCAGTTGACGTCGTCACATAGGTCTACATCAAGCTCGGGTTCAGATTGTGCTACAGCATTATCGTGATCTACATCTTCAATGTTAACAACTAAGTCAGTTTCTGTCTCCTTTTCTAAGACACTTCTTTTAATCATTTCAATCTCCACCTCAAATAGTTGCTCATTTTTCCTTATGGATCTAGCCTTATCGCATAAATTCTGTTCATTGATCTCAAATAAACCTCTTTCCTTCCAAACACGATGCACCCTCTGCCTGTATCCTCGTACAGGTTTACCATCCTCATTCACTGGATGACTTATCAAGTAGCACTCCATTACTGCTACGTTCAATTCTTTGTTCCACTTGCTCTTAGCAGTAGTGTGATGTGAAGGTCTCTCGCACTTGCCGGGTGAGCGATCTTTGTAATCCCATTTTCCTTTGAAACGTTTTAGCTTCTTTTTGAATCAACTATAACTTCTTGTCGCATTCATTTGTTTACTTGTTTTAACAGGTTGTCTTTTGTTTCTTTCAGATATGTTTCTAAAACTACAGTGCTTGTTTTGTAAGTAAATTCTAACTAAATTAGCTCTCTTCCTCCTTCCTTTCATGCTGGATGTATCCTTTCTACATCTTTAGGATGATTTATTCTGTGCCTAATCATTGTCTTTCTCGTCTTGGCATCCATTTTTCTGACTTCTTTCATATGCCAGTTAATTACATTGAAACAATGTTATTATTATTTATTATTATTATATTATTATAAAATTATTATCATTTTATTATTATGTTATAACTACAATACATTATTATGGTAATAGCAGTAGTAGTAGTAGTAGTAGTAGTAGTAGTAGTAGCACTAGTATCATTATTGTTACTATGAATATTCTAAATTACAAATTCAAAAATTACTCTCTACAAAAATATCTACAATTTGCTTTGCCATTGGTCCTGTTACAATATTATTTTGAGTTTTTCTTTACGATGTCCAAATGTCCTAGTTGAGTGTCAGGCGAAATCCTATGCGCCTTTTTGACTAAATTCCAAAATTATGAAGAGTTACGTCATTTTTTTCAGACAAGCCGTGTTAAAGGTTAAGAGTCCACAATTCTGAGGATCTCCAAGTATTAGGTACGTGTCGATTTTTTACTTATCTGTTAATCCAAAGCACATAACGCCTTCATATAATACTATTAATGAAATATTAAATATTTATCTAAGAAGTTGTTTCCAAATGAGAGATGAATCATTCTCTAGATGAAACTCATTTAGCCTGCAAACATCATGACATCATTTAAAATCTGCTGTCATTGTCATTGCAGGGCTAATTATTCATTTCATTTTCAAATCAGTTTAAGCAAATTTTAAAAAAGAACCTTGCATTCAGCAACCCTATTTTCCTTCAACTCCATGTTTAACACATTGGCGCCCTGTTACGAGTTTACGGGTAGTATTCTATCATCTGAAAACGACTGACTACGACTATACCCGTATTTCATACCACGTACGCTGTGTAATACCTACTAGGAAATAGATGTCCACACTGAACGATGGCTTGTGTTTGAATGAGTAAGCATTTTGATGCTCCCACAGAATAAACCACTGGACGCAAACGTATTAATTTAGTGCAATTGGTCACTTTCTCTTTTCCCTTACTGATTATGACTATAATTATTTTTGTTATTAATATTAATTATTGCTATAACTGAATATTTTTTCCGGATAGCTATAGTCTTTTTTTCTATGTGTACGAAATATGTACAAAAAAACTACTACCAAAGCAATTTTCCTTTACGTTTAATGGGACCTGGCGAAACCAGAGTAATATTACATGGTTAATCTTTCTTTTTCCATGACTTCAAAATCACCTATCTTGCTTTAACAAGTTGGAATTCAATTATTAATCACTCTGCCTAATTTATATTTCCAGTCCATCTTATGATTAAATTCCTTGCATTTCTGTGTATTACCTGTTTTAAACCCAATATAACTGATCAAGAAATTCTATTATTTAAATCTCTTTTCTCCCAATAGATTTATCGATTTATGAGTGCCGAATTAAATTTAGACAGTGGATGAGATGTTCTCATGTAGAACGTTGATGAATATTGGTGTCTTTACTTTAACAATAGCTTACAACCTCACCTGGAAAGTAAAACTCGTATAATGCAAAGTTTCTTACTATACTTTTAAAGCTGTCTAAGCGTACCCATCCGATAATTAAAAAATAGCCATATCAAACCCAGGGGTGTTCTTCTTCATTGAGCAAATGCCCAGATAAAATATTTGATCATTGGGCAGGGCGGAATCAGTTATATTCTCACGCCTAATATTGGTTGGTAAATCTGATCCAAAAATCCAAATTAGCCGTTTTAAAAGATTAATCGTTCTTAGCGTATCAGACCACCTACACTACATTTATTCCTCCTGTGATCTAATACTAACTTGAAAGTTCAACATTATGAGGTTCCACTCTCAAATACTTGATTGAACAGATTAGAAGAACATAATTTATTCATTCTATCATTTTCTCTCAGCATTTAAAAACGCTATCATGAAACTTTCAGTTCAGATGTATACCACACATCTTTATATATTCACGAGTCAAGTAGTTTGCTACTCTAGTATTAGTTTGAATATTCCTTCAACTTTATGCCAAACCACTGTGACAAGCTTCATCTTTGAAATACCTATTACTGTGTGTATGTATTAACATATTACATTATATTACATATTATGTAATTACATGTAGATAGAGAGATACAAACGGACAGAAAGAAAGAAAGAAAAATCAAATTACATTCACATTTAGTAAGAAATTTTCTAATCTTTCTTAACTCATCGTACTCAATACATAAGGTAGTTGACATTTAACTTTTATACTTAATATCTCGAACTTATATCACCCAGACTTTTTTCACTCCCAAAGAATTTTGCTACATAAACCCTTTGTATTTACGCCAGACAACTCGAATACCGCTTCACATGAACTTATTTTATCTCAGACCTTATTTCTTATCCATGGGCTTTATTCTCTCAAACAGTAGAACATCGTCCTGGAAACATTGATTCAATACATCCTTCAAGAAGATTAATGGTAAAGGACTGTCATGCACAATTAAAATGATTGTACCATCGAATGTGACTAAATTGCCAACAATTCTATCTACTACTTTAAAAAAATACGTATAATGCTGACGAGTTTTACTGTTTTCATCAGATGAAGCCTGACAAATTACTGCTTCTGAAAAATAAAAGTGGATTGATGGTAACATAGAAAAGTTAGAATTGCCAGAATAAGAGGATATAGTGCCTACGGAAACCAGATAGCATTATTTTAATCGGAAGATTAAATCCTCACTGTTTCGAAGGAGGCAGGAAGAAGTACTGCTGATGTCGCGCCCAGAAAAATGCTGAATGAATGCTGATCTCTGAAGCTCAGTAGCTGAACCGTAAATTCCAACGTGAAGACAGAAAGATAGCAATAATTGTGGATTACTTCTACTTCTACTCATCTTAATATCAATCCTCAGAAAGCCATGGCTAAATGACTAGTGCAGGTGCACAGAAACCAAGAGATTGCGGGTCTGACTCCTCGAGCGGGGAAAAATAATTTGGAACTTTACAAAAGGAAAAGCCATTGGTTTGCATCAGGAAGGGCATCCTGGCCAACAAATTCCCCGCTGACAAAACTAAGTCTCTCTGAAGGGCACCGTCTGAGCCCAAGCTACCGTGGAAAATGACTTTAAAACAAAAATTCTAATATGAATCCTCAAAACGCTATAAAGCTAATGTTTTTGCTACCAAACACAACCTCATATACACAACAAATGAATCAAAGTGTTATTCTGTCACTGAAATCGTAATACAGGGCAATATCAGCCTGGCTCAATATCACTGCTTTTTACACAGACAAAGAGGAACTATAATTTAATGGTGTTGATATCATGAATATGCTCGTTCTAGCTTGGGAAAAACAATCATGAACTGTTTCACGCAAGCTGATATATCAAAGTACAAGCACGTGGTAGCTGTTAATGACGCTAATGATTCTTTGCATAAGAAGCTC
This sequence comes from Morbakka virulenta, assembly GCA_003991215.1. Lineage (NCBI taxonomy): Eukaryota > Metazoa > Cnidaria > Cubozoa > Carybdeida > Carukiidae > Morbakka > Morbakka virulenta. The sequence continues at coordinate 1,307,606 of RDPX01000054.1, forward strand.
AAAGGCCAGATCTAACACCATAACGTACTCAAGACCACTTATTGAACGTTAACGATAGCTTAGCTTGTGCTGGGGTTTCTTTTAACTGATGACAATACTTCAAAGAATTTACGGCAAGTGATAATGAGGATGACGAAAGTACTAATAATTATGATAAAAATGATGAAATGCAGATGATAAAATCAACAAAAACAACAGTACATGATGCAATTAACACATTTAAGACATAGACTATATCTGATGACGAAGAAGGGATTTGTAAATTAGCTTCACGAATCACTGATTTATTGGAGAGAGCGTATTCAATCAACGTCTTCCAAACTGTTGCAAACTAATACAAATCCAGGCACACTTTGTACAGCAGGAGTAAGTATTTGTTTGTACTCAGTCCACATTCACATTAGTGTCGGCCCAAATATTTGCCTCCAGGAGAACATCCACAGATCTACTATATGCCTGTACCTCTTCTTGTGAAAATCGCTCTCCTGTTCCGTGGAAAATAATTCCAAGTTGTATGCTGGTACCTTAGTTAGAAAACCTCAACGGAACGGTACATTGCCTTTTTTCTAAATAATATACCGGATTAGTTGCCCAAGCCTTGTGCAAGGTCCTTTGTTCTTTAGGAATTTCAGGCTTGAAAGTTGTTTTACGGTCTATAGCAAAGGGAGGTGGCACTCGGTCTACATTAATTCCTCTCTCAGGTTGAAAGCGTCCCCACTTGAGACCGTGCTTGTCAGAGGCTGTTTTTATTAGACCTTCCCCGAACGTGCAATGCCATTGCATCAATTCGGACGTGAAATTAGATTTCTAAACATTTTTTTATATTGAAACTTTCTGAGTTTGATCTTGTGTGTTTTCTAATAAATAAGTTAATGAATTTATTTTGATATCCATTTTGCATTGAAAGCTTTTGAATTCATACCCTTGTGAATAATGCTGATCTTGATGTACAACCACGGGAAAATTACATTTTTACCTTTGAACCTGACATCAATGAATCACAAGTATAGCTTTTTCAACGTTCTTTCGTGTTTGGTGGTTCTTTTCGTGCTTGGTGGTTATTTTCGTGTTTGGTGAAGCTCAACACATTTTTTTTTCTGTTTCTGAGCAGACGGAAAACTAAGAATTTGTCAATGTTATGGCGACATGCCGCATCATTCAGCATTATTCCGGTGTCAACTTCTACCACATTTATAATAAATAAAAAAGTCATTGAATTTCTGAGAAAGGGTTTCCGTAGAGTTGTGTTTTAAGTCAATTGTGGTTGTTTTTGTATTTATATTAAAGGCAGATTCAACCTTAGAAATAATAGAGGCTAAAGCAGTTTTAATATCTCTCCGCGATGCTTTCCTAACTTTGATCTCAGTTACTTTTATACCTACATTCGATTTCACTTTGCTGCCAACAGTTATTGGTTGCGATCACATGCCATAGGATGCCAATCCCTATTTTTTAAAGACTTTTGACATCTATAAATGCCATGGATTTTCTTAACAATTTCACCATTAAACTCTAATAACTTTCCTTTGAGCTCTATTTTCGTTTTGAATCCCAATTTAAGCAAATATGTCTGTTTAAACATTCTTTCACGACACACAATTTTCTTCTTCTCCTTTTGGCCTTTTCCAACGAGTCAGGTCGGATTGGCCGCCCGGTTCAGTCCCCTCCATTTTCTCCGGTCCTTGGTGTCTTGCGTCGTTGATTGAACTTTCTCCATATCCCTCTTGATAATATTATACCACCACAGCTTTTGGCTTGCTCTACTCCCCTTGCCCTTTATCTTGCTGTAGAATGCCTTCTTTACAGACATCTCTTCCCTTATTCTCATGACATGGCCATACCACCTCAATCCAGCTTCTCTTGCCCCCTCAAGTATGTTAGGGACCTTTGAAAGCCTTCGAATATCTTCGTTTGTTCGGTGTTCTCGCAGAGACACGCCTACCACCCATATTAGGATCCTCATACTGTACAATACACAATTTTGCTTGCAAGCAAATCCCACTTGAACTACCAAAATAGTGAGCATGATCAGAAGATGTTTTTTTGCAACTGTCTGATATGTCCTAATTATCTGAAACAACCGACACATCTGCTTATTTGTTCGTAGTTTAATCTCAAAATAAAGTCTGAAATAAACGCTTGACCTCTTTGATCTAGATATTTTCCAGCCTTCCATCCAAGTTTCATGTGATGAAAGACCCAAAATCTACATCACATGATGTAATTAAAAATAGTTGTCTAACAGATTAGTTGTTCCAGTATTATTGCCCAACTGTTTAGTGGCTTACATCTATTTCATTAAGCCCTGGCGTTCTTTCTTGATTAGGTCAGCCCAGCCCTAGCTGTTTTTGTTCCACACTGACAGTTTTTAGAAAAGGTTGGTGTGTTAAGTTTGGGTCAAATACGGTGCGGAAACAACGGTCAGGATGCCGGAGCTGGACAGGGGCCAGCTTAAATAAACCCCAAAAATATATTGGCCGAAGGAAAACAAAAACAAGGTAAAGATAATCAAGACTCTTATAATCTTCCAAAGTTTTTAAAACGGTTATCTTATCCTCCACAAACCAAGAATACACTTTTAAAAAGAAGCAAGCTCGAAACCTAGAAGTAAACGTTAGGCATTTTTAACGCCATTTCTACCTCATTTCTTGAAAACATTTTGATGTAGTTCTACCAGTTTATTAAATTTTAGGGGCTTCTGTAACTGGGTTTTGTATAATGGTTTCTAATAAAAATAAGGCTAGTTTTTAAGACAAACCTTGTGTTTTATCATGTATAAATGCAATGACGACGATGTTCCCTTGTCTATCGCATATTCCTTTAACGAGTTAGTGGTCGAGTAGTTAAATCAACAGATTAGTAGCCAAATAAACAAGAGGTTCACGGTTTGAAACCCGATTACGTTCCAAACTAACAATTATCATCGACTTTAATTGCACAAGCCACCCCACAGTCTTTCACACGCACCATGACTCCTATAACACAAAATATGGCGAATGGTATAAACACTCGTTTATGAATACCGAACTGGCGACCGGCGCCTACCAAAGCCCAGACGTGGCAAAAAAACTCTGGTAGAACTCTATTACCAGGGGTTAGAGCACTTGTGAGTCCATAACAACTTCGGTTGTTAAACTGTCCGGCACCTCTGACTCTACCCTTGATAAAAGCTCCTCCTAAGGTTCTTCGCTACAACTACTCCGTTAAAGCTAGTGTTGTGACTATAAACTCCCTGGTTCTAATTCGACGAACTCTTGAAAGTATTCGAGAGTAAACTCATGAGAAAAACACTGCACATTCTTGCTTAGTCTTATATTCCTCTTCTATCTCAGCTTACAACTACTAACTCCTGCCGATATAACGCATGTTAATAAATTGTTTTGAAAGGAACTTACAAAAATATCTACCAATAAGCATAAAGAAAACTGGATATATATTTTACGTAAACATTAGTCAGTCTCAGTGGCAATTGGCATGAACAACCTACAAATAACAATATTGATTACGTGTTTAAAGCAAGCCTACTGATTAAACATAAAAAAACAACGAGTCATGCTTGTTTATCATATATACGTAAATGAAAATGGCTTGAAGGATAACTCTTTGAAGCTACTGGGCAGCAGCAGTAGTGAATGGCGGCTGCTGGCAGATGATTTCTCAATGGGTCGACAACAGCAGGACTTCACTGGTCCCAGTAAACAGGAGCATTCCCCAGTAAGATGGGACTGCAATGAAGAAGGGAAGGACAACCGCTTCATTACATTTTTCCTAGAATAGTCATGGCTACACATTCAAAACATATTCGCAATAACAGTCTGAAGGGGGTTCCAACATCCAATTTGGGCACCTCGCTCTGTATGATGTCCCATGCACAACAGGTGAGCCCAGATCGTCACTCGCCGACTGCTATTTCTAAGCGCAACCAATGTCTTGCTATTTGAAATGCTAGGACTCCTTACCAGCTTGGTAAGCTGGAAAATGTAAAACAAGAAATGGACAAAATTAACATAAATATATTAGGTGTAAGTGAATGTAGGTGGACAGAAAGTGAATCTTTTAAAAGGGACGAGTTTCAAAGAAGCAATCATAGAGCCATGAAACCGATTCCTGTGCCCACATCCTTTGCAAAAGTGACAAAAGGTCATCTAAACAGGAGGTCAGAGGACACCACAAAAACTGACATTTTTGTCTGTGTCTGGACATTGATGAAAATTCAACGATGGTCAAAGACCCCAAATATTAACAATAGAATTATCACAAGATTATTTATGATTAAAGCAACGTATTAAAGCTTACATCAGAAGTAATACTTATTAATTACAAAACCATATTTATGACAATTTATTTTCTGGTTTTAAGTTTCTTTAGATTACCTCAACAAAAATTCTGTAGTTGGACAAAATTTAAATTTTCAGTAATAAATAAATATCACGATAAAATCAAGGGACCTCAAAGAGGTGAAACAGTCAGCAAAGCATACAGCTTAACTGGGAGTGTCCAGGAAGGCAACCTCCGCATGGTGATGCCTGGATGCTGATTAGCCAGGTTTTCCTGACTGATTAGTAACGAATAGCCTTCGTTTCAAGCTGTTCTTCCGTACAATGGAAGAAATCGATCTCGTCATCCATGTGATTTCGAATCTGGTTCGTTGTCGATTTGGAGAATCTTTTTGGAAGTTGTGCCGCGCTCGGTGGTAAGTAAAGGTTTATTGTTTCTGGTTTCTTTCCAAACCGAGCTGCCTTGCTTGTGGGTTGTTGATGCCTTTTAGTGTCGCCCTTGCTGCTGGTATGTATAGGTGGCACCCAGGAGTAATCCTGGGAGACCTCGTGTGGTAGGAATTGTTAGCTCTATCTCATCAATGAAAAACCAACCAGGAAACGCGTCTGTAGTTGGAAGAGATATTCTTGGTGCAACCTACCCACTTGATCACAGATACATACTAGGGGGGCTTTGCTATGGGCTTTGGATTTTCACTTGTTTAGTGTTTAGGGGAGGTTGGTTTCCCGTTTCATGAGGCCGGGTCAAGCTCAACGGGTGCTCTTCTAATCTGCTTCCAACAGCTTACACGACAACAACAACAAGCACAACAACAACAGCTTAACTGATGTCGTTGCTATTCTGATACCATCATCGGGCAAAATTGATGTAATTGGTGATAACATTTATTTCTATCGTCGATTATATTTTGTCTTATTTCATCTTTATTAGACTAAAACTTTTGTACATATGCTTTTCTCTTATCATTGTAGTGAATTAAAATTTATGAATATAGTCTATTAATCCAATCAAATCCCATGGAGTTTTGGTTCCTTCCATCGCCAATTTATATGCATACACATACCTATACATACATCCCCTAGACACACATCCACATAAACATACGCACACATACACATACATGCATAAACCTAAGTGTGGAATAAAGAATATTTTGCTTTGGACCATTATGTCTATATTTGGTTCAAAGTGGGGATCGATATCAAAAATAGTCAAAAGAGTTTTTTAGTTACATCCACCAGGTCTTTAAAGAAAGCTTGTCGTCTAAATAACTTATTGATTAAGAGAGGGTATAGTCCACTCTTTATACTCAGTAGGTAAAGGTGAATATTTAGACAATGATAGGATAAAGAAGGGTTTCCAGCATTTTGAAGGGCCCAGAGAAAATTTAAGTCATTGTTTAAGGCCCAGACCTCCCCTTAACTGACTGTGTTCCGTACAAAATTCCAATCAAAACACCCCTTAACACATAATTAAGATCCGTCCATGTGGAACTAGCAACAGGTAAGAAAGTTTTCAAACCCTGAAAATGGACGGTATTTTAAAGGCTTCCTGTCCATATAAAATTGAGATGATAAGAATAAACATATTTGAATTAAAGCAACTGTTGGCAACAAGCATGCACAAGCTAATACAGCTCGAAGTGGTGCTAACAAATTTAAGGTATCTACAGAAATAGAGTGACGTAAAAACATCGAATATTTATCTGCGACTAAAGCAAATTAACGTGGTCCCGAAAAGATGAGAGGAAAATTTATTGGTTGGATTCACGAGCGTTAAGGTAACATGTTTAGAGTTTCTTGTAATTTGGTTATGAGAAAGGCTGAAGGATTCCACAATGACCATGTTGAAAATGATCTGGCTGTGCAAAATTGATTTGTTGGCAATCGGGAGTAGTTTGTGGTTTTTATCCAATTTATACAATGAAATACCCTTTTATTGTGAGGATCAAAGGAACCTTAAAGGTACGTTATGGACCATAGACTTCCAGGGTTCATATGACACTAGAATGCTAGAGAGATAATTACCAAAGTTACTCAGTTACAAACAAAAAATACCCAGTGTTGTCCTTGTTTTTATGAAAATAGTGAGTAAGATTTTCAAAATGGATATTTTTTTGGTTTTTAGTTTAATTTCCAACAAATTCATGTTTTTAGAAATGAGCTTATGTTTAACACCATTTTAGTCTAAACCTAAACTTGAAGGAGATTCTTCTACTTTAAAAAATCAATATTGGAGACATGCAAAATGCGCAACTGTTCATATGAAATAGAAATGGGTCTATGTAAGTTAATAGGAGTGCTTGTTGTTTACCTGAATCTACAGACATTAACATGTTGTGACAATTATATTTTTGTTGTGATAAGTTTTCTCTCTCTCTCTCTCTCTCTCTCTCTCTCTCTCTCTCTCTCTCTCTCTCTCTTTGTTTTAGAATGTGACATGACTCGCAAGAAGAGATATTATATATGAGATGCATTCTTCTGTAGCTAAGAGAAACATATAAAGTGTACCTCTGCCACCACAACTCTCACAAACATAAAAAAAGTTGCAGCAACAGTCACTTACAACACCCACATTTACACGCAGAGTGC
>RDPX01000054.1:1319126-1369369 GCA_003991215.1 Morbakka virulenta
AAAATTTAAGATGTTATGTTGACACTAAAATTCCAGAAGTTAAAAAATTAACTTCTTATATGTATGGTAACCATGGCTTAATGGTTAGTTGCACTAAACATTAAGCCACGGCTCCTCATACATATATATATATATATATATATATATATAGTAATAGTAGTAAAGTATACCAATGTTCACTATGAGTGCTCAATGTTTCCAGAGCGTTTATAAATCGAGAATAGTATACAAAATAACTAGACTAGTTATTTAGTATACTATACAAAATAACTAGACTAGTTATTTTGTATACTATACTCGATTTATATATATATATATATATACTAGAAAGTTAGGCAAACACTTCACAACTCCACTGCTGGAGTACCCTACGTCCATACATAGGAAATGAGGCCCAGAAATTTCCCAAAAATTATTTACTTAGTGATTACACACACACACACACACACACGTGTTTGAAAACATTCTACACCCCACTAATAATAGACCGTTCCAGAAAGACGCCTGACATTCATAGTGCTTCTTTATCTCAATTGCTACTTACTAAAACAAATCACTAACCCCAAATCCATATCTCGAGTACTTCCTGCCTACTATTTATTGCCTAGCCCAACTGTTTCTTCTCTCTTGAGTGGCAATGATTTAAATGATTGATAGATGGTCTTAACTTGAACAATTTTAGTTAGGCTAGAAAAATTCACGTGCTACGTAATCTAAATTTTCACCAGAATTGAACCTTACTGTCAACATTCTTACTGTCAATATTTGTCATTTCAGCTGTACCCTTTCTTGTTAATATAATCTTTATCTAAATGCAATCAAAACCATAAAAAGCCTAACGTTATCCACCACCAACATTACCAACATTGCCAATTTCGTACTCGAGCTTGTGGGACCAAAATATAGCCTTTATTTAAGAAAACGAAGCTGAGGTAAGCAAATGGCTCTATAAAGTTAAGAAGACGAAAGACAACATTCTATTACATGTTTACAGATTTTTAATTTTTAATTGGCTATCTATTCATTTATGTCATTTTGATCTTAACTTCATTTTGTCCTTTTTTGGTTGGTTATTTATCCCTGGTAACTGAGAATCAGACAGTGCTGTTCAGAGGGACTTTCGTTTTGGTAGTGAGGAATTTCTTGACCGATACCCTTCCTAACGCCAACCAATGGCTTTATCTTTTGTAAAGTTCCAGATTATTTTGCCCCGCTAGGGGACTCGAACCTGGGACCTCTTGGTTATTGTGCAACTGCACTAAACATTAAGCCACGGCTCCTCTGAGTTGGCTTCATTCTCATTAATGTCATTTAGTTCTTACCTTCATTTGTCTTGTGTAAGTGTATCTGTGATTATAGTGTTTTGATGTTTTCAAAGACGTTTCTGGATTCTGAGCACTTTCTTCAGACTTGTGCTTGTGCTTGTGCTACCTTCTTGTGCTTCAAGGAAAGCGATGTTTTAATTAGCAATCATTTCGGTGTTGTGATTGATCATTTGATTAACTGCACGACTGGCAAGTACTTCAGAAAGAGAAATAATGCATGTTAGGTTGATATCACTAAGAATTTTAATCAAAACAAAGAATTGTGATTTCCTGCAACAAAGAGGGTAAAAAGAGATTTGCTAACTTACTTCACAGTTTCCAAAAAGACCGATAACCCAGGACAGTCACGAAATAAAAAAATGTTAAACCCGTATCATTAATTTACTAGTCCCATTGTCCAATAAATTTTTAGAAACCCCCTTAAACAAAATGTGTACAAATAATTAAAAGAAAATGCCTTGTCGTATACTACTTGGCATGAATTATAGCTTCTATTCATAAAAGCAAGATGGTTTAAAATTTTTTGCAAGTACTATAAGTAAATCTTATTATTTCCTCGCAAATAAAAAGCATTGCTTGTTGCGTAACGAAACCCAAAACTTCATTTTCCGCCATTAAAATTAGGTTTTTCGTCATTCTATGTATCCTAAACCTTCATTTCTCGTCATGAAAAGAAGATTACTCGCCAATCCGACTACAGTAAAGAACAGGTCAGGGCAGGTCTTGGCAAGAAAAAACCCAGATCGTCTCGGATCTGCAAACAATGTAAAGTCTTGTCAGGTTGACCTACAAGAAAAAAATCACTAGTTATGTCCTGTAAAACAGGAATATTAAGATTCATATGTTTTAAGATCATAAGAAAAGAGAAATAAAAGAAGAATAAAGAAAAATATATTGTAGCAAACATATTTGTACTTGTGTACTCATTAGCTTTATAGCAGATAAATTAAGCTGAATTTAGGAATGATAATGAAACATTTGGAAGTTCTTAAGTGATTTTGAAAAAAAAGAAATCCTTTAACAGGCTTCTAGCAGGAAAGGACGTTTTGGGGGAAAGAAGAAAAACAAGCAACAGAAGAAATGGGGCTTGTTGAAGATAATATTGTGTGACATGTAGCAAAGAAACAGGAATCACAAGTATTCTCATTCCATAACCATACTGACTTCTCTTCACGAAAATCTTTTACGTACTTCAACCATTTAATTTTTGTCTGCACAATTAAAGTATTGCTCGTTTGGTGTGTACCTATAAAAATCTGATAACTTAACTTTGTTCGTGTTTGGCAGTTTTCCTATTTGTTTCTCAAGATAATTTAATTGTTTTTCAAGGTATTCAACATATTTTTATTGTGAAAAAAATCACATTGCATGGAAAATGGAAAAAAATGATCAAATTGAAAGAGGGATGTTAGACTTTGCTTGGCAAATAGACGAGAATGAACTTTAAGCTAATGAAAGTGCCAAATAGATATTAGAATTTTCATGGATACTCGCAATGCTCTCAAAGTAAATAAAAGCAGCTAACAATTATGCCATTCAGAAAACCCAGAACGGGTCACTAAATATTACCACTAATGAGATACAGCAGTTCTTCGAATTTCTTCTCACAACAAGCATAGTGAAAATGTTTTGCTCGTGGAGGTACTGGTTCAAAGAATTCTCTTTTGACAAAGTTATTACTGTTACGATTGTAAACTAGTTTAAACAAATAAAAAGGTCCATACAACTTATGGAAAATAACATTAGTCTTACAGAAAACTGTAATGACAAATTATATAAACTGCTGTGACTGATTGATGTATTCAAAGTCAAATTTAACCCTCCTGCTCTACTTCCCTTTTCCTCCCTGGAAAGCTTTACATCGTCGAGCAAATGTTTCTGTTCACATCCTAGTCCCTCCTAAAGCAATACACCCGACAGAAACCAAAGAAATGGGGTCCTTATGTTCTTTTTTTAATTGATGGACTTTTCCTTAATTTTGAAGTTTATACTGAATTAATATAGCTTTGTCCAAATCAACCTGATTTGATAGCACCAAGAAATATAGTCTACATTTGCTTTAACCGATTCCACGTTTTTGGTGATAAATTAATTTTAGACAACTGGAACATCTCTTTATATTTTGCCCTGACACATTATTACTAATACATAGCTTATGTTGGTACAGTTATGACCAATCAACTTTCCAGTAACAAAATTTCCACAGATGAAGTAATAGTAGGTGGATGTTTAGTGGAAACGAGGACAATTGACGAGTTTGAGCTACAAACGTATAAGAGGTTTGACCATCATGATGTCACTTTTAGATAAAGCTATAAAGCAGTTAACCATACTACTGCTTTATAGGTGTGGTAGAAAGGAAAGAAAAAGAACGTTTTATTCCTGCCAATTATGAGTAAGTACAACATAGTCATTGAAGATGTGGAGTTGTTTGACTATTCTGCAATGGGCCTTTACCGCATACAGATTCGATCAGACAAGTCGTACCACAAACAGCTCTACCATCTTTTAAATGCTGTTGTCGTTGTTGCCAATCAAAACGTCTGGAATTCAAAATGAGTATTGCTAATACGCTTTTCCCTGTTCGGAAATCCTGTGGCCAAGAAAACGGATCCCACATCTACCACTGGTGAAGAATCAGCAATTCAGGAGAAAACGAAAAGAAGACCTGTTGCAGCAGGTCCGAAAAAAAGCAATTCCTTTGGCAGGCATTAGGCACTGCCTAACTATGAGAAGAGAGATCGATACAAATTCCGTTTCAAAACCCTACCTTCAGTGGTATTGCTGTTGTTTGCACAAAGTGCCAAGTAAATATCGTATCACTGCAAAGTTGAACTGTTTGAAGAATTTTCACAGAGTAAATACTTGTTAGAAGATTTCTAAATCTTTCGTCGTGAAAAAAAGCTTGCAAATAATGCAATCACCTTTATATTCCATAGAATATTAGATGCTTAAGGTGTCATGTAAATGGTTTCAGTTTCTAATACAAGATTTAATCTGTCTTATCAGAGTTCCACCTTGTTTATAAAAAATAGCAGTTGTCTGAAAATTGTTTGCAGACATGATTATCATCATCATCATCATCATCATCAAACCGAAGGATCATTTCCATGATCCGCCGTGGCAAGCCCAACAATTCTCTTCCAATTTTCCCGGTCTCTTGAATTTTTCAGCATCTGAGCCAATGTCATTCCAGTCATCTCTTTGATGTTATAAGCTATTCTTGTCTTCGGTCTTCCTCTTCTTCTATTTCCTTCTACCATTCCTGCTAATATATCATACCCAATACCCGTACTTCTTGCAACGTGGCCAATAAATGAGTATGCACACCAACAAAGACAAGGTGTACGCCAAGAGAAATTCAAAATAGAGAGAGGCCTGAAAAAACGAGGAATGAAAGTAAGAGTGTCGGAAGTTCAGTATCTATGTGTTAATGTAACTCTTGTCCGGCAATTGGACAAATACAGATAAAAGATAGTCATAGAATAACACAAAACGTTAGGTCATACGAATAATATACCAATACGACTTCAATATAATCCAACGCTTGTATTGCATGTCCAGCCTAAACCTAACAAAAGTTCTTTCTCAGTCTGTGCTCTTGATGTATTCAGCACAAAAAAAAGTCCAGGGGATCATTTATCCCTAACCATAATTCACAAAATACTAGACAATCACATTTTCCCCTTCTTTAAATGCTGTCTTTAACTTCCATTTCAAACTATGCTCTATCAGCAGGTTAACTGGATACACGAGCTTACATCCACTTCAAGATCTCTGCAGTAAGTTTCAACAATTCATGTTTCATCTACAATGAATGACGTTAGAATCCAATCTTTTGTACCTACTTGGTAGGGTTTTTAACAATGCAAAAAAGTCATTTTCTCACGAAAACACAAACTTTCATCACACGAGTCACAAATCAAATCACGGGAAATTTACTTTCATTTTATCCTCTTAAAAAACTAGGAATTTGCCGGGTCCTTTCGGCTTTGACCAGCTCCTAACGAAAAGCCTGTTACCTTGCTGAAGAACTGTACTTCTTACTTTCTTGTCATATTGCTTCTTGTTATGACGAGCAGTTTTCTTTATGTTCTTACAGGCAATTTCTTTTGCTTCTTGCGTTGATTTCTTCCATTCATTGGCATAAGTTCTGTAACCTTTTGATTTTTGTGATCTTGGTGTTTCAAATAAAAGATCCACTAGTAACTGCTGTGCTCGTCCAAATAGTAAATGGAAAATGACTCCAGTAGCTGCATGCTACAAACAGTTTTATCATCCATCAGTAAGTATTTTATTTACTTCATCAAATACTCTAAGTATCTTGTCCCTCTGATTACAACTAATATCAATGATATGTTTAATATTTATTTTCAAAATTTAATTCAAAATATATTTGCTCTGGTAAACTGATTTTTTAACAATCCTATATCGATTTTCAAAGTAATCAATATATTGAGCAGCATTTTTAAAAACATTTACAGAATCGCAATTGATACATACTATTTCGCCATTATCATTTATTTTTTTATTTTCACAGCAATAATAATAAAATTTTCGTTTTTTTATTTTTACAATTAATATTTTTATTACAAAAATCACAAATTTTGAAATCATAACCCATATCAATAGTCTCTCCACGTATAGCATCTTTACAATAATTATCTTCCATTACAAGTTTATTAATAATATATAATTACAATAAATTTTTAATACTTAATACTATTTTTAATATTCCAAATGAAACCAGTAATATGACTTAATGGAGGTAATTTTTAAACAACCAGGTATTTTATATTCAGATAATACATAACAATAGCCTTTACCATTTTTATACTTATTGAAAAATCGACCAAATGCATCTTGAAATGCACTGTGTACATTACATATATTAATCACACCAAATGATTTCTCTAAAATATATGTGCAACAAATATTAGAAGGCCCAAAAAGACCTTTACCATCATACTCTTCATTCTTATTAATTCATTCTGTACATTTGTACTAAATATTGATATATATATATATATATATATTGAAGAATATGGCTAATTTGTATTTTAGACATTTTCAAGTCTATACCTTTTTAAGTATTTTTAGCTTTTTGGATTATATTTATTTGTGTTTTAATTAACATTTATTTATCTAATACAGATAACTGTTCCTTAGAAAGACGAATTTCTATCATATTTTTATCAAGAAAAGCATAACAAGTTTTGCTTTTTGGTTTTAAGATAATTTAACACTGTATTTATTATATTCTGTCAGATATTAATATATTAGATAAAATATGTATGTTTATTATTAAGCTCTAATAACTGCTTTACTGCCAAGAATATCAATTTTAAACACTTCTGCGTATGAAATCAAACCAAATATAATATAATTTGCTATGGGAGTGCTTGCTAGATCATATTTAAGGAATTCCAAATGGCAAATTTTAGACTCTGCATTGAGGCCCTTACCCCATTCCACGGNTTTGAAATAATAAATAAATATTTGATTTACTCAAGTAAATGTTGGCATACTTTCTTTAGTCATTTCCTGTGTCAAATATATATATATATATATATATATATATATATATATTTATATATATATATATATATTTATATATATATTTATATATATATATATTTATTTATATATATATATATATATTTATATATATACTAGTTGCTGGTATTTATCCAGTTTTCATTGAATCATTAATATGCAGTAATGGTAAATCAGATTATGATGGTTTACGTTCTATGATGGTTAGATATGTTTAATATTATTGATATTATTAAAATTAACAGAATCGTATAATAAAAACTGTATAATAAATAGAAAAAATGATGATGACAAATGCTTGTTATGGTGTCATGTTAGATATTTAAATAAAAAAAATAATCTCATTAATTTAAAAAAATTGACAAACATTTTATACAAGATCTTGATTACAGTGAAATAGAATTTGCAATGTGTGTTAAACAGTGAAACAAAATTGAAAAGGAGAATGTGATTAATGTTAATGAACTTGGTTTTGAAAATAAACAAATGTATCCAATTTATATCTCAAGAGAAAAATCTAATGAACTTGTTATTAATAACAGAAGATGAAAACAACATAATGTTTTAATTTTATAATTTTAATAAATTGATGTACAACCAAACCAAAAACAAACAAACAAAAAAACCAAAAACATTTTTGTATGTACTGTTTACAATGTTTTAGTTGCTAGAGTGTTAACCGATCATAAAGATAATTGTATTAAACTAAAGGTTATTAAACTGCCTTATAAGGATAATAATATTTTGAAATTTAATAATCATCATAAACAATTATAAGTACTATTTGTTATATTTGCAGATTTTGAAGCTATTACTGAGAGAAAACAAGGATGTAAACCGTATAATAATTAATCATATGCTGAAAAGTGTTACAAGCATACAGATTGTGGATTTGGTTATAAAGTAGTATGCTGCTATGATGATGTATACAAAAAACCAATACAATTTTATAGAGGTGAAAAAGCTGTTTATAATTAAATGGAACAAATGCTTCAAGAGGTTATACATTATAAAATGTTATTAAGAACAAATTTAATAAACCTTTAAGAATGACCAAAAAGAATGAAGAAGAATTTAAAAAAGCAGATCATTGATCCTAATAGATGAAAATACCTGTTACATTTCATAATTTGAGAGAATACGATAGTCATTTTGTTTTGTAGAATATTGGACAAGTGGCTAACAACTATTCTTTTAAAAATAAGAAAGGAGAGGATTTTCAAATGAATATTAATATTATTCCTAATAACATGGAAAAGTATTTGTTTCATGTTAAGAAATAATTTAACATTCCTTGATAGTTTCCAGTTTATGAGTTCAAATTTAGAAAAACTAGGAATCTTTTAAATAAACCTAGTTGTTTACCCAGGCTTATGTTCTAAGATTTAAATCAATTGTAAGGTTTAAACCAATTGTAAGGTAACTAGACTGATATTTGCTTCAATTGCTTTGCAAACATGTTATTTTAATTATAAGATCAATAAAAAGTAACTAACATATTATTAAAGTATGAGAATCTATCTTATTAATCCAGTTGTGAAAAGACGAGCCCATCGCTCTTACATAGATGTAAAGAGCTGTGTAAGAGCTTTACCCTCCCCCGCCATGGACTCACTTTGCATAACGGGTTTTTTTACCCCTCTGTTGACCCTGAACGTCAAATCTACATGTTTACTCAAGTAAATTATGCTATCCAAATACTTAAACATGCCAAAAACCCCAAAACAACAACAACAAAAATCATAATACTGGAAAACTATAGTAACATAATAATATTATTATGCTTTTAAAAGGGTACATAAAACTTATTTTATAGAAAATAACATTGCATACACAAGTAGTATAAAAATTGCGGTATTTTTAAGATCTTTTTGAAAAATTGAAGAACTTAATCTATTTTTTTAATTTTGGAAGTCTCAGAACCCTCCATTGTTATACTAATGAGGTTCACTGTCAACTGGAACCCTTGAGAGAAGTTTACTCCAACATTTGAGCAATTGTTCAAACAGCAGTTGTTCTTCCTGGAATGGAGCTTGTCCTGGCAAGACAGGAAATTGATCCAATCTTATTTTTGGCGTCTTTAAGTCGCAAACCGTCTCACTTCAGCACAGATCCTGATCAGATTTTAAAGTGCTACCAATAATATGCACTTTTGCTTTGAGGGGTATTCTTTTCAAGCTGCTCTTTGTTGCCTCGACCTGCTCTAAAATTGGGTCTCCTTATATTTCCATAAGTGAAAAATCAGGGGATTGTTTCTTTAATCCCCTCATTCTTGCTTGCCTCCCGGCTTACGCAGAGGCAATCCAGCCCATTTGTTGAGTTTGCTTATCTGAAATTCCTCTCTGTTGCAAGAAAAGTCGGAACTTGGTGGGCATCCTATCATCCCGACAGCATGTTTCCATGTGTCTCAAAAAGGTTCCTTGGATCAGCTTTGTATCGTATTATAGATTTGCGTCTGCCTTTTGAGACGCAAAAATCACTTTTTGGCAAAGATCCAATGCTCTCAGTATAAAAGCCTCGGATCTCTCCTTTTGGTCTTGTACTATGGTTACTAATTCCTGATAGACATGGGTCCTATATTTGTTATGAGAACGAAGAACTTATCAAAGGTGAGTTAAAATTATACCCTTTAATGTTTCAATTTAACTTCGCAATTGAAGTTCTGGTTTCATAGCCATAATAACAGCTTCCATAAGTTCCCCCAGCATCTAAAATCTGACGTGATGCGAGTACAAAATAAATTTGACCTCTGTCCCTGTTCACTTACAAGACCGATAATTTACAGTTCTCCCGAGTTCATTTGTCTCGGATCTGGAACAAATTCCCACGTGCGAGGGCTGTAAAGTCTCTTTCTTTAGGCTCAGGAGAAGAAAACCTGTATTAAGCTCCTCTAAAAACACGAGCAAATTTCTATCTTTGTTCATCCAAAACGTTTTAAAACTGCTTAGCGCCCATTTCTGTTTTCGTCGGTTTCTTCTGGTCGTTTCTTCCCAGTATCGTCGTCTTCTGGCGGTTTTTCAGCCTCCTCATTCTCCGCTTCACTTTCTGAAGACTTACCCCGTTTAGAAAAAAATGAAAATAACATTCGGCTAGAAATGTTTTACTACTCTTTTGACTTTTGCTCTGTCAACAAACTCATAAATTGCTTAAGCAGTTCCCATTTGATTTGTTCTTCATAAAATAATTTGTCCAGTCCACTACAATGCAAAATTAAGCCAACTTGTTTTCCTCCATGATACACAAGAACTCAAATGTTCTTCAAATATTCTGTCAATGTGAAAAAGACGTAAACAAATGAATAAAATACGATGTCAAAGTTGGGCTAGCTCAAAGAATAATAGATCACAGAAGGCTAGGTTGTGCGCCAAACTGATAACTATCCTGCCCGGAATTTGGACCAATACTTATAAAAAGTAGTCAAAAAATAACACAATATTTAACCCATACGAAAATCATACCAATACGATTTCAATGTAATTCAATGATAGTATTGTGTGTGCAGCCTAAAACCTAATGAACATTTTATTTCTGTTTCTAATGTATTAAACACAAGTCAAACCAAGTCCAGGGGGGAATTTACCCTTAATCAATGAATAACGAAATACAGTGAAACCTCCATAATTCGACCATTCCCTAATTCGACATCCTCTTTAATTGGACCAAGTCCTCGCGATCCTCGTTTTATTCTATAATATTCTAGAATATTCTATAATTCGACATTTGGTACCTCTCTAATTCGTAATTGGACATTGATTTCCCTGTCCCAGTAATGGAGATCCTACCTCCATAATTCGACATGGTCGGTCTTTCGGCAATAAATTGTTATCTCCCGTCAGGTCGAAAGTTTGCAAGATCACAATGGAAGTCCACATCAGGTCTGCTAGACCAGGGAAACGAGGTAATTAGCACCTTTTCGATCGTCATGAAGCCTGTATACAATCTCTAATCCAGGCCAAAAATAACCCAGATCTTAAGTCTCCTGTCGGGTCGAAAGTTTGCATGACCACAAATCTCAGCAGGTTCAACAGTGAAGGCACACGCGGTAATTAGCACCTTTTTGACCAATGGAAATTGAGAAAGCTTGTACCCTTACTCTAATCAGGGTCAAAAATAATTCAGATCATAAGTATCCCGTCAGGTTGAAAATTTTCAGGGCTGCAATGGTGGTTCTCAGCAGGTTCATCAAAGTAGGCAAACGCGATAATTAGCAACTTCTTGAGCAATAAGGACTGTGATTCGTGTTTGGTAACTTGTAATCTTCTTCTAGTGGTCTTGTTCCATCGCTAGAACGGGTCGGCTGCTCGATAAAGTCTGAGCAACTTTCCGCGCCCCTTGTAGTCCTCCGGATTCGCTTCAACTTACCTCATGTCCTCCCTTACAACATCTCCCCATCTCAGCTTCTGCCTGCCTATGCTCCGTTTCCCCTGAACTGTCGCCTGCCATGCTTTTTTTATCAGGTTCTCCTGTTTCCTCCTCATTGCATGCCGTTACCACTTTAACCTTGCTTGTCTGGTCTTGATGGATATGTTTGGCACACCGACAAACCTTTGAATGCTTTGTTGGTACGGTGTTCGAGAAGTGATATGCCACATATCCACCTCAGCATTTTCATCTCTGTCACTTCAAGGGCCCTTTCCTCTGCCTTTCTTAACGCTGCTGTCTCCAATCCATACAGTAGCACAGGTCGTATGACTGGTGTATAGATCTTGCTCTTTAGCTTCAGAGGCATCTTTCTATCACAAACTTCCCCGCTAACGTCTCTCCACTTCCTCCATGCTCTGTTAATTCTGGCGTCTATTTCTTCCCGGCATCCATCCTGCTCGGATAGAACTGAGCCGAGGTAGCAAAATTTTTTCACTTGGCTGATTTCCACATTCTTTGTGTCCCTAATACTCACGAATTGTCTTGCTCTGTTTGCCATTATGACTTCTGTCTTCTTGCTGTTGACTTTTAGTCCCTTCTTTTCCAATTCTTCTTGCCACAGTTGAACCCTTCCTTGCTCTTGGCTGTAATAGCAAGGTCATCAGCATATAGTATTTCTTCTAGGATTCCGGTTCTTGCTGTTGCACTGACATTCAATTATTCATGACCATGGCAAATAGAGAAGGGCTTAAGTTTGATCCTCAGTGGAGCCCCACTCCTATCTCAAATGGCTCTGTACTTTCACCAGCGCACTGTACGGATGTAGTGCAGTTATGGTAGAGGCTTTGGGCTGTGCGAATCATCTTCTGCGTTACTCCTCTCTTCCTCAAACACCAATATACCACTTCTCTCGGTACTCTATCGTATGCCTTCTCCAGGTCAACAAAGCAGAGACGCTTTCTCCAGCTTTTGTCTTATAATGTAAATGGTATCTGTTGTCCCTTTTCCTGGCATAAACCCAAACTGTATCTCATCTATTGCTCCTGAACTTTTCAGCCTCTTGTCAATAATTCTCTCATATATTTTCATTGCGTGTTCTAATGGTTTTATTCCTCTGTAGTTATTTCATTCCAGGATGTCCCCTTTCTCTTTGTATACTGGTATGAGCCAACTCTAACGCCAGTCCTCAGGGATACTGTTTTCCTTCTGAAGCAGGTTGAACACCTCTGCAAGCCATTCTACCCCTTCCCCAACCAGGGATTTGAACATTTTAAATGAAACTTCACTTGGGCCTGCAGCTTTTCTTGTTTTCATCCTTCTCATGGCATCTCGTACTTGCTCTGTAGTGAACTTGAAATCTGGACCTTCCACTGTATGCACCTCTTCCAACTCTTCCCTGTCGTTTTCAGTGTTGAGCAAACCATGAAAATATTCTTTCCATCTCCCTTTGATATCAGAGTCATCCGACAGTCTTACCATCCCTGTCCTTAATCAGACTAACATCACCTGTGTCTCCCTTTGGTCTATTCCGTGCTTTAGCAACACAGAACACTTTCTTCTGTCCCTCAGCGGTTTCCAAATCCGCGTATTAGTCTCTACGACCCCCAGCTTTTGCTCGCGCAACAACCCTCTTCGCTTCTCTCTAGCATGTTTTGTAGGCTTGGGCAGAATCAGCTGTCTGGGTTCGTCTCAATGTTGAATACGCTTCCTTCTTCTCTTTAATAGCAGCCTGCACCGCTTCTGTCTACCACCACGTATCTCGAGCTGTTGGTTTCATTTTCTTTTTCCTTCCGCATACTCTAGTGGCCTCCTGGATGAGAATAGATTTAATGTTCCTCCATTCCTCATCTCAGATGCTCGTTTCTCCTTCTTGTTCCCTTCTCTGAAGCACTGAAGTCTTGAATGTTTCTGCAGGTATTGCCTCCTTTAAATTTCATAACTTTAATTTACCTGGCCTCCGTACTTGCTCTTTCTTCCTTCGAATCTTCAAATCCATGACTACTAGAAGGTGTTGGCCTACTGCAGGTTCTCCGGGTATCACCTTACAATCGTTAACCTCCTTTCTATCTCTACATCTGACTACGAGGTAGTCAATCTGGCTGCTGTTCCCTCCACTACTCTAGGTTATCTTGTGTTCCGCTCTCTTTTGAAACCCTGTGTTGACAATGAAAAGATAAAGTGACTTTGCCGTTTCCAATATCTCTCTTCTTTCTGCTTTCTGAACCCCATATCCCTGTCCACCGTGGCACCTTTTGAGCCCTGTTTCATCTCTTCCCACATGACTGTTGAGGTCTACTCCAATTATGACTTTCTCTGTACTTGGTATGCCTCTCACAACATCCGCCAGCTCCGTCAAAATGGCCTCCTTCTCATTATCCGCGCACCCCATTTGTGGAGCATATGCGCTCACCACGCTGACCATTCCTTCTTCTGTGGCAATCTCCACACTTAAAACTCTACCACTTATCCTCTTCACCTCTACTACATTGGCTTTGATGTCACTTCTCTTCACAATTACTCCCACTCCATTCCTCCGTTTTTCAACCTCATACCAAATCCCTTGAATTCTTTATCCATCTCCCTTGATCTGTCACCCTTCCATTTCGGCTCTTGTACGCACATTATATCAATCTTCCTCCTTTTCATGACGTCAGCTAATTCACGTCCCTTTCCTGTCATACTACCTACATTCCATGTTCCCACTCGCATTTTCGCTTTTGTTCCCTATCTTTTTTAACCGCAATCGGGGCCTTTTCAGTACCCCTTGTCCACTTCCCACAGCATTCGGGGGCTGACACTGCGCGTCGCTTGCAGTGGGTAACGACCTATCCGTGTTATAACTGGTCGAGATTCATTTCATTTGAAATTTGCCAATTGTCTAACCCGGTTGGCAAGGCCTAACGGCAGCACAGTTTTCGGCAAAGCGCCTAGTTTAAGACAGCGAGATACCATTTAACCCATGGTAGGGGCAGTACAAAACCATTCCCAGGTTGGACCTTGGTACTAGCTCCTGATTAAGACCGAGTGGACCGTTGACACTGCAGTGTTCCTCTGCCATACCAAGCTCCAATGCTCCCGCTACAGCATCTTCCCCTTCTAACCCGCGGTCAGGGTAGAGTTAGTGAGTGTCGGGACGTGTCCACACGTTGGTGGGCCCAGCACACTGCACCTTGACGAGAAAGAGAACACTCGATATTCGGGAGCTCTACTCTTCCAGGTGGTATTTGGCCCACGGCACCTTATTCCGGTCTTATTCGGTGCAATCCCCAGTAATCTGAGGACTTCAACCATCCGCCACCTGGGGGACGCGCCACCATGCTAATACCACAAGCGCGTGGTTTTGGTAACTTGTAATCAAACAATAGAAATGGGGTTCTTTGTGTTTTTACCAAGTGCCAGAAATAAAACCCTGCGTTCGTTCGTGAAGTCATGTCATTAGCAAACAGCAATCAAGATGCCTCGCTCCACCTGCAAGCCTCTTTCTCTACAACAAAAAGTCGACCTTGTAAAGAAGTCTGCCACAGCACGAACTCAACAGCAGTAATCAGAATTCGGCATTGGAAGTAGTGTAAGTGGAATACTAAAGCGTAAAGCGGAAGTCCTCTCAGAGTACGAGGACTACTGTCCAGGTAAAAAAAAGACCTGTAGATTCGAGATTGTAGATGAGTTCATCTGGACGTGGTTCCAGAAAGTCAGAGCATCCAATGTTGTACTGAGCGGACCTCTCATTCAAGAGCGAGCCACCCAGTACGCTGTCAGTATCGTACTTGACGATTTTAAAGCATCAAATGGATGGTTTCAGAAATTCCAAAGAAGGCACAATCTCAACTTTGGCAAGGTCAGCAGCGAAGGCTCGTCGTTAGACCTGACGACTGTCCACGACTGGAAGGAACGGATTACTGACATCATTGCTGGATACAAACCTGAGGATATTTTCAATCTGGATGAATCTGGAATCTTTCATCGTGCCCTCTCGAATTCGTGTTAAGAGATCTACATCGACAGGAGGGAGAAAAACAAAAGGAAGATTAACAGCTGTGTTCTGCGTCAGTTTTTTTTTAAAAAAACAATGGTGACTGGGAGAAGTGAAATACCCCCGTTGCTTTAAACATAAGGATCCCAAAATGCTCAAAGGTGGAAATCCAACAAAAAGGCCTGGACGACAGGGTAGTTTTTCATGGAATACACGAGTAAATTCAACGAGAAAATGAAACGTCAAAACAGGAAAATGTAGATGTTGATTGCCAATGCACCCTGCCATTCAAACATCCCGCTGTCTAATGTGAAACTATTTTTTTGCATGGGGAAGATACTAAAGATGAAACAGAAACTTTTTACTGTACAAAAAAAAGAATATTCTTTCAGCCATCAATATCATACAGAATTCTATTTACAATAATGGACTCGATTAATGTCTTGTTCCCATTAGACTCGTCGAGTCGAAGTTTCAGGACTGCTTCCTCAGTAATATCAGTGAAAGAGACACCCGATCTTATTTTCTTTTAAGTACCAGTGCATTTTTTCCAGGATTAATATCGGACATTATTAATGTGTTACGACGCACGTGACCGACTCAAGTGGAAGAAGTCAATTCGCTGTGGCGACCCCTGAAAAGGGAAACGCCGAAAGAAGNTACAAAAAAAAGAATATTCTTTCAGCCATCAATATCATACAGAATTCTATTTACAATAATGGACTCGATTAATGTCTTGTTCCCATTAGACTCGTCGAGTCGAAGTTTCAGGACTGCTTCCTCAGTAATATCAGTGAAAGAGACACCCGATCTTATTTTCTTTTAAGTACCAGTGCATTTTTTCCAGGATTAATATCGGACATTATTAATGTGTTACGACGCACGTGACCGACTCAAGTGGAAGAAGTCAATTCGCTGTGGCGACCCCTGAAAAGGGAAACGCCGAAAGAAGAAGAAGAAGAAGAAGATTATTGTGTTATTTTCCTAATACATGTAAGTGTAATAATCATGTATATTTTTTGCGTCAATTAGGTTTGATGTTATCAGTATTTTTATCGCTCGTTATCTGTATTATTACCAGATGAAATCAATTTTAGTTTTGCATAATACTGTTTGTGCCAATAAAATTATATGACGTTATCAGTATGTATAACCCAATTAAATTTCCTTATTTTTGTTGCTCGGGGGATGAGGGTTTTGGCCGGTGTGTGCGAGTATTCCCTAATTCGACATGATAATTTCGGTCCAGAGCGATGTCGAATTATGGAGAGATTTTACTGTACCAGGTTGTCACATGCACAGTTGATTCACCAAAAGGACCAGCGAGAACGAAGGGTAACATTTAAACTACATATGATCAACTTGAAATATGACGCCAGTTGAGGCAAATGAGCAATGAGAGGAATAACTAGGTGGAATTAGTTACAAGCGTGAAAAAGCTATCGAGCACGTACGCAGGTGCCACCGTATAATTAACGATGCCGTACGTTAGTCTTGACCAAGAAAATATTTTGGTAGATATTCTTTCCAACATTTGTTTCTTTGCGACTTGACAATACGAGAAATAATGCGATACGAAAGAATAAAATATATCCTGCTTGGTCCAAGATCTCAAACGGCAATGTGGTAGAGAATCTGGGCGCGTCAAATTTAGTATAGGAAAGAAAGGAAGACAAAGTAGGCGATGGCTCAGTAACATCAAAAGATGGGGCGTGTGTTCAATGACCGAATATCCGCAAGGTGCAGTGTAATGTGGAAGAAACGTATGCTGTGGTTACCAATGGCAACAGGGAGAGGCCGAAGGAAGAAGAAAGAAAAAAGTGTAAATCGTTGGGGTACAGACATAAATGAATCCTCCCCGGCGAAATGTTCAGTGGTCTACCTTCAAAGCTACATAAACGATAGACACTATGTGAACGGAGCAACAAGTGAAGCTCAATTATTCAGATTTAAAGATTGTAAGCAAATAAATGAAACCATGCGTTTCAGTGAAGAGGCAATATTAGCCTTGTATTCAGTACCAAAACCATTCAGTGTGCCATTGGTCAACAAGTTTGTATTCCAGACAGAAGGCAACAATTGCCTTACCTTTAGTGTCGGAACTGTTCGGAGTGCTAAAGGTCAATGGCATTGATCCTGTCCAACCCAACACTATTATTCCTGAAACAAAAAAGGTTACGAAATTGGAGTGCAGTGTGACCAAAAGCAAATAATTGTTTGTCTCGTTAAACTATCATGGTTTTAAAAGGCTATACTAAAGTTCGAAGATTTCTTTGAATGGTTTAAACTAAAACTTGAGATTTGAAAACATAAATTAACTGCGCCTTGTTCCCTAGCCAAAACCGGTGGATGTTGGTAAGATCCAAATGACTTTTCATCGTCCTTGAATGACAACCACACAATATTTCAATGTATCAAAGTACCAATCTCTCGAATGAAGTTATCTTCCGCAGTCCTAGTTCTTCTGTATGCTACATGTGTCAAAATGTCATTATTTTCTCACAAAAAAATAAACTGATACAACTTGCATATATCTCGACGTGAAAACGCAAAAAGAAAAAATTCTGTAACCGAGTATTCCTTCCTTCAGCTAAGCGACAGGGCAACCTGAAACAAGTTCTGCAATCCATCACCCTTTGTCTTTTGGGTGGGTCACAATTTACCAGATAGTATCCAACGGATATAGCAACTATTCAGCTTTGCCTTCAAGGAACAATATTGCCTTCACTTTACCGAAGTACAAACAATAAAACAACGGTAATTTTGTCAAAACGAAACTGAATTTCGGCATTTATCTGATGAAAAGGATTGACATCTCTGTGACAAAATTGACATTTCTAAATTCTTTGTCACTACAAAATATCTAAACGTTATTACATATTAAATCGATAACTGACATCCCTGTCAAGCAATTTCCGACAACAAAGTTAAAAACATTAAAGCAGAGTATTATCATCGCTAACAAGAACTACATCAAATATGCGGTGATTATTTTGATTATTTTCCACATAACGGTTTTAAAGATAACTTGTGGTCAGCAACACCCTGCCGTCCGTTATTGTTACATCGATCAATCTTCGCCTGAGGTAAATACGTTCTTTGTATGGGAAAATCATCTGAAAATAGCTTTTATGGGAAAAAAAAGATAAAGAACTTTATTCAACTGAGTGCTTAAAAATTAACAAAAGGTATAGATGGGTAGTCAAATTTGATATTGCACATGTTGTTCTTAAAACGAGTTTTCGTGACTCCGTATTATGTGACGTGCAATAGCCATTCAAAGATATTTAATTTACATTTTACAGCATTTCTGTTATAGGAATAAACAAACAGGTTAACAGGCAATACCTAAAATATACCAAAAAATTCTGACGCAGCAAAAAGTAAAAAGAAGAACCCAGTCTGATCTAATGTTCAAATGGAACGTGTATTTTTCACTGTAAAAAAAAATTTTGGTATTCTCTACATCAGATTTCATTTTGTTCTGCTTTCTGTGCACAGGAAGGAGCTAGGAGAAAGCTGTGGACGTGTGGATAAAAACTATGCGGGTTGGTTGCTGCCTTGCTTGTTGCAAGGAGTCAATCAGAATAAATAAATAAAAAAATAGTGGAGAGGGAAAAAAAACAGAATAGGCATATATAACAAATTGGTCTGTTTTTACCCTTACGAACATACAGCACATCAACATTTTCTAAGAAACCTTGGATCTTGCGTCTCTTGCCGAAAATTTTAATCAAGTAGGAATAGCAAGGACTGAATTTAACTTCGATTATCTTGATTGGTAAAAAACAATACTCTTTATTTAAACTGTTCACCTCTACCTAATCCCACGTTGCTAAAAACATTTTCGCGTGTGGAATTCGCTAAAGAGAGCTAACCGAAGTTACAAGGAGTAATTCAAGACTGCTGCCCAATGTATTATTTGCCTTCATCGTCACTGACTTCCTGTACAAGTGATTCTAGTGTGGTGACGCGTTGGGCGTTCTGCTTTACAGCTTCCTTGATTGCTGCAACTTCTTCTTTGAGGCCCTTCAATTCAGCAAGCTCACTTCTCAAAGCTGTGATTTCTCCCCGCATTTCCTTTTCCTTTTCTTGCAAGGCTTTTATTTCACTTTTAAGTCCTTCTGCTCTCCCAGCATCGATGCTCTGAAAAAGTGACGGAAGCGATCAAAATAAAGTAAACACAAAGAGTATGTGATACAACACAACAACCTAAAAATCAAGTGTATACAGTAATGGATGCAATCTACCGATTACATTTCGCCTGTATTGGATCCTAATATTTAAATGGGAAGTTTATAGCGTGTGGAACATGATAAAAAAGTGTATCCCTCTCTTTATCAAGTTTGCCTGTGGTCGGACAACACTCCTTTCACTGTCTAGCATGCACACCCCCACACCCCCCCAACACACAAAACACTCTAAAAAGCTCATGACGCAAGACATGATAAAGCTCTTACATCTATAGCCTCCTCTGAGTCCATAAAGTTCAAAATAGTTTTTATGTCTTTGATATCCTACTGAATGCGAAGGCCACCTTAAAGGTATCAATGGTACAAATAGTGCAAGTGACGGGCTGAAGGCTTAGTGACATACTTGCCGATTTCGAAATGGCAAAAATTGGCTGCTAAAAAAATTGTTCGACTCAAGTACTTCTACGGCTTCGATAAACGTAACTCGTTCATTTTAACTTAAAATAGCTGCAACTTTATGGCAAGTACGACTTAGCTGGTTTCGTTCTCAATAAAATAAAATAGGTTCTGTTACATTTATCCAGTGAAAGCTCTTTATCATGAGATCAATGAGTGAGAATACGATTGTTATTCATATAAAAAGTCAGCCCAGAAAGGTTAATATCCATTTGTTATTTATTAGCAACAACGATAATTTTGTTCTATGGCATTGAACTCACAGCTCAATAAAGTGCAACAATCAAGTACAATAAAAAAGTTATATCAATCAAACATACCGCTGATGCAACGGGAGCTGCTTTTGTGTCTGCTGTTTTTACTGCTGGCTTACTGCCGGTCTTTACACCCAACCCAATTCCACCAGCCTTCTTCGTTGTTTTCACTTTGCCATGGAATGAATCAGCAAATGAAACCAGAATTGGCTGTGCGTTTTTTCCACTTCTCCATTCATCCGCAGTAAGCGCGGGTTCATCTCCCGGGGTTGGTGGGAAAATGTCTTCTTGGAACTGTTCCGACTAGATATGATAAATATAACAATTATAACCCCGTGGAATCTTACAAGACAATAAGGTTACACTGATAGTCAAAAATTAAGCAGACATACATTAGATATGCAAGACAATAACACGTGATTAAAGTTCCTTTCTCCCAACAAGTCAAAATCAATCGTTCTTCATCGTGACTTTAATTAGGTCAGCGAAACACATGGTCTTCAATTTACGTTTCAACGCATTGCATCTAGCAACAAATGAAACTTTTACCTTACCATCATGTGCATTTACCAAAAAAATTTCGAAATACGGACGAGTTTCATTTGCCAAGGCACATGGGCAAAAAATATTAAACTACCCGCCTAATGTTTTAACAGTAATTATTAAAAATTAGGCTTCGCATACCTAAAAATAGACTTGATTACTGTTTTTTACTGGCTCATCTGTTTCTCTATTAAGATTGCCAAAAATGTAGCTCATAACCGTGACAAGTAGAGAATAAAAATTATGGCAACATTAGGGAGCTCTCTTTTGCCAAAGGTTTATTCTTCCGTGGTACAATGTAATTCGTTTTTCTTCTGCACATAGAACACAACAAAAGTAATCTCGTTTGCCACAGCTTTCAGGCCAGTTCCTTATACATGACTCTTCTTCCTGAACTGTAACATTCTATAGTTGTAATCCATGTGGGATAAAAGTTCAACTGGACAGAGTACGCATAACGGGCATAACAAAATAGTTGGCCATTTTAGATACTTGTATATGGAAAATATATTATCGAATAGTCAAAAACTTACTTTCCCTTTCTTATTTCTGTACTTGACATCATAATTTAATTCCTTTTCGAATGCCACGTCTTGTGGGTTTCCAACAAACAAAATTCAAATAGTCAAAACCTATAGTACATTTCAGGTGTCCGACTGGTACAGACAGCTAGATCAAATGAGTTTCTGAATGTTATGACAAAATAAAAGATAGGAAAAATGGGTTTTGAACAGCCAACACTTAAATCAAAGGGGCTCTGCTACACCAATTTAAGGTTTAACTGAAAAATCTAGGTTAGGAGATAAATCAACATAAATTTATTAAATCCAACTAAAGAAGAACTTATGCTAAAAGTGCTTATGTACAAAAGCAATGAGCCTTGTATTAGGAGTAGTGTAATAGGAGTAATGCAATCCACCCTACCTTTCTGGGAACTGTAAAGGAAACTGGTTCAACCAAATGTTTATCGCTCAGTAAACGATAGAATCGAGCTATTTCATTACGGTTTACATCGACAGCACGCTTTGACATCATGCAAACTCCGCGGTGGGGCATCTTTGCGGTATAATTTGCAATCCAATGACAATAGGGCTCCACGTCAGTTATTTCATAATATCTTATTGTACTATCACCCTATAGTATATAAGCATGTTAGAAAATACAGTTAATCACATTTACTTCCATTAATGACCACAAAACATTAGCATAAAATCAGTTTCTTATAAGATAGGGAATATGATAACTGCCAAGCTCGCTACCATTTAAAATTATAATTGTGGGAAATTGGTTTCATTTATAAAGATCGTTGTCCATATAAGGCCACCCTGGCGGGCAAACGAAAAGGTATTGTAGTTTTTACTTCCCTTCATCTATCAAAAACCTCTGTCCTTCAAATTGGCTTTTAATACAACAACGTTCTATCCAAACGAGGTTCAAAACAATTAAAAACAACAGAGTTTTGACAGGCTTTTATGCCCTGCCTTAGTGAACCATAGCATGGAAAATGCAAGCTGAATATCATGGCCTCTGTTTTTCAAGATATAGCAGTCTCCAGTCAAGTCGGATACACTTTCTACCACAAGTAGTAAATCTGGTATGAGTAGTAAATTTGGTATAATTTCTTTATGGTACTGTAAAATTTCTTTGGGAATAAAATAAGTTTAATAATGATATGTGACTGACAATGGATTCCATCTGAGCTAATCATATATGAAACTGATTGTTCTACGAATTTCCTTTATTCCTGGTGTCAGTCTTCCATACTGTTCACACTCCGACCTTGATTGTGATACTAACTAATTTCTTAAGAAAAAGTGAACAGAAAAAATTACTTGAACCACCCAGATGATGATTTCTCCCTGCTACTAAAATTTTACTTTTCTTACTCTTAATTTCCATACTATACTTGCTTGCACCCTCAATGTTTTTCGATTAGTAATCAATTCATCCTCTAAGCCTGTGAATATGTCAATGTAATCAGGAGAAATGAAGAACTTAAAACTAATCACACTGCATTGTACAGTTTGTGTGACCACCTGTTGCATCTGTAAAAATTAATTCCTCCCTCACTCCAACATTTAACTTAAACAATTTACATAATATTCTTCTCCTATTATATTTATAATATCATAAATATGGTTTTCCAAAATGATCTGGTTAAAAAATACAGCATCTATAATTCGGTTTATATGCCTATGGATATGCTAAATATATTTAACACAAATCTGTTGTGCACAAGCAAGAGTTGTTAGCCATGACTATAAAGCAAAACAACTTAAAATCACTGGCCTTGGGTGGATATTAACAATTTATCATTTTTTTAAGTTCTATTTTTCAAAATATATTTTACTTTTCTGATAAACCTGTACTTTGCTTTTGTCGATTTGGAGAAGGCCTTTGACCCAGTCCACACAAAGTAGTTTTGGTGGGCAATGCGTGTGGCTGGATACCAGAACGAATAATCTCTGTTCTCCGAGCCATGTGCAGTGGTACAAAAAGCCATGTCAAAGTTGGTGACTGGTACAGTGACGAGTTTGGAGTAAAGGTGGGCGTTCATCAAGGCTCAGTACTGAGCCCATTGTTTTTCATTATCATGCTTGAAGTCTTGTCAAGAGAATGCCAGACAGGTTGTTCCTGGGAACTCCTGTACGCTGATGACCTAGTCATTATTGCTGAAACAGTTGAGAAACTCATAACGAAACTGAAATTATGGAAAAGGGAATTGAAAGAGAAGGGTATGCGTGTTAACATAGGTAAGACAAAGATCACGTTAAGTGGCAAGGAGCTGAATTCCCTCCAGGACTCTGGTAAAAATCTCTGTGGTGTCTGTAGGAAGAATGGTGGGGTCAACTTGATAATGTGTGGTGGATGTAGTCTTTGGGTCCACAAAAAATGCAGCAATATTCGAGTACAGTTAGTCGAGGACCCTAACTTTCGTTGCTCACGTTGCCTTGGCCTGCCATGACCCATTGATGGCAGACCCTGTGTGAAAGTGAAAATTGATGATGATAAACTTGAAGTAGTTGAGTCATTTTCCTATCTTGGAGACAGCATTTGCCCAGGAGGAACATGTGAGAGCTGTACTTTACAGAGATGCAGAGTAGCAAGGGGAAAGTTCCGTGAGTTATTCCCCTTTTTGACCAACAAAGGTATCTTGTTGCAGAATCATGAAATCATGTACCAAAGCTGTATCCACAGTGCAATGCTATATGCAAGTGAGTGTTGACCACTAAGGGTTGTAGATACAAAGTGGCTGATCAGGAATGAATGGATGATGCTCTGGTGGATCTGCAATGTAAAGGAGACAAAACAAACTGGCATTGCAACAATCTACTCTGGGCTCCACATACCACCCCTTCATGTGACTCTTTGTGAAAAACACTTGCGTTGGTTCGGACACGTCAAGAGGAGTGAGTCATAGACAAAGAAATTGCTGGAACTGAAAGTCAATGGTAGGTTAAGCTGGGGTAGACCCTGGAAAAAGTGAGAGGCCACAAAAAAGCAAGATCTAAAGGCCTGGGATCTTAATGAAGCCAACACTGGTCTCGGGATCTTAACGAAGCCAACACTGGTCTCTGGACAAAATGGCAAACAGACTTACGAGCAGCTGTCAAAAGGCATACCTGTGCAAGCTATGGATACATGCCAACTGGATAGTGAGTGTGACTCATCTGAGCCACACAACTACAGCCCACTACAGTTGCAGCAGTCAATAGAAATCTCAAAAGTACAATTTTAATTCTAGAATGTGCATGGTCTGTACTTCTGTTCAATAACGTTATTAAGCAGAACTGGAATACAAGTTTTGGAAACTTATCATTTTTAAATCATACAACTCCACTGTGAGTTGGGATCAGCTTCAGCAGTGTGGTACATTGGGAAATAATTTTCATTGGTCCATCAGGCAAACTTTTTTCACATGCAAATTGTCAAGTGGATCATAACAGCAGCATCAATTTGGTTTTCAAAGAGTGTGCACCACTGTCTCCCAATACAAAACTACTGTCCTGCTTACCTTGTCTTTTCACACCTTTTCACCAATGCTTGGAAAAGCAGCATTAACCCAGCTATTGCTCATCTATTTCTTCCTCAGAATACTGTGTTCATTCAAAGTAATACCAAATATGCCAATACAATGGCACAGTCTGGAATAATTACCAATGCAATGAAGCCACAACAACTAACCAGGATGTCAAACTGGCCAAAACACATTTAGGTTTTCAATTGAAAATACATATAAAAAGTATACAACTACAGTAAAATAATATATTACACATTACTTACCCTTCCAATAATATAAAGGATCTTGATATCCCTATCATAGTAGGGGATAAGAGTGCCATTAGCAGCATCAACTTCATCTTCTGCAAGTGGTACAGTTGGATTTTTCTAAAAATCATATAAAATATGACTTAAAAAATCAGCATATATTCATAACTGAAAATATTTAAACCTGAGAGCAGTTTTAACAGCTGTCCTGTAACCACCTTAACTAACCAATATATGTATGTACTTATACATTACATTACTTGGCAAGGTAGTTCTAATGAAAACTAAATAGTGCAGTGTTAAAGATACCCTCCTTGCAAAAATGGCAACATACCATACTAGCATGGTAATGAAGTATTCAATCACTTAAAACAAGTACTCAATAAGGAATGTGAATACTCTCAAAATTTAATTTTTTACTGTATATATATATATATATATATAAAAGACATTATACCCCCACAAAACAAAAATTTCCTACAAAATAAATTGTTAAGCTACTCCTATTACTTTTTTTCTCACAAAAGACCAAATGAAGAAACTTAATACTCTTGCTTTATTGCTTCAATAATAATCATTGCAGTTTACCTAACTGTACATCCAAATAGGCAAGACGTAAATATGTTCTTAATGTTCCTTGTTGCTTTAAGGTAACTCGCCATTTTTCTAAAGTAGTTTATGTATAGCTATTTTTGCCAATCAAGAAACAAATTAAATGTTATTAGTATTTTATCACCAAAACTGACACTAGCAGTTTTTGAAACATCAACTTACTGATAATATGCACTGATCCCAATCTTCTGTCAACTGATGTCCTGGCTAGCCAATAGTAATTTCTGTGCAGTTTATCATGGGTTTAAGGGTTTGTAGAGGGATGAGCACTGGTTCTCAGACATGTGTAGCTTCCACTGGAGTGAACAGTGTTTGCCACTACCTGATAACCTGTGTGATGTAATTGGGACTCCTACATCCCATGGCTGAGTAATGTATAACATATGGCCACTTGTGAGCTGCTCAGCTAGCCTCTCCAAAATAAGGCTGTTGTAAGTTGTGAAGAATGACACCCTGCTCAAGTTGGACCTGCTTACACAGAATAGAAGGGACCTGGAGGATCAGCAGCCTCAATAAACACCTGCCCCTCCACCCCTGCATGGTTGTAGCTCCAGTTTTGTATCCTTGGCTGGGGAAGTCTATTTCAAGCTTGGTCAATAGGTTAGCTCCCTTAATCATAAATACAATCTGCAACAGAGATGGTATTTAACACCCTGTGTAACACTAACTTAATATCTCATTCTGTAACACACTAACAGTGAAGGTCAACATTACACAGTATGCTGATGTTAGTACTTACCAGGTCCCAAATGCTGTACTGCCTTGAGCTCATTTTCGTAAACCCTGTAGAAAATAACTTTCCATCATCAAGGAAGATAACACGCTGTGGCTTTCCACCATGATGGCCATTCAGTGTCTTAAAAAAAAGAATAATACATTGTTTAACTCTTTGTATTACTGGAGAATGCTGACAATACAGATAACAACATAACAAAGGTATTATCTCTAGAGAACATCATTAAAGGTGCACTTTTTATTTTTATTAATATTCTTTTCCTCCACAGGCTTGCAAATTATTTTCAGCTCATATCTACAAATATTTTAGTTATTTTGCAGTAGCTGCAGTTTTGCAGCAACTGCAATTACAAATTTTTCATGCCTTCCCTTTAAAAAATTATAAAACCTCCAATATACTAGATATATTGGTGGGAGGGTCAGTATGGGTTTAAAAAATGAAATGCTTTGTAGGTCGAGTCAAAAGTTAAGTTTAACTGATGTTACTAATGCTACAGAAATGAGAACACATTCCTATTTGGCAATGGTTTTCTTCTGCAAATCTCTCAACTTTCAGAGTTCTAAAACAACTCTTTTCTTAACAATTATTTCAAAATCATTAACACTGCTTGAGAAGAATCATTCATACACATACAGTACAGTTTTCATTACAGACTGACAATTACTGGAGCCAAAAGCAGAGAAGCAAATTATAGATGGAATCTGTGCTCTATGAATTTCAAAATTAAGTTACTGACTGCCTTTGATGCTTTTGTTTTCCTCAATGAAAAAAACCCTCTTATTTAGTCCTTCTTGTAAGAATCTCCAGAGCATTTTTCTACAAATATGAAAAACTACAACTAATAAAAAAAATTGAGATCCCATCTTAAAAAATAATGCCTATATTGATGCTCTTTATGGATCACAAACAATATTAAATTATCAATCCAAAATCACTTGCCTGTAAAATTTCACCACTTCTTGCATCAATAACTCTGAATTTCTTGTCCTTGCATGCAGAAACAATTTTGCTACCATTCTCATTCCATTCGGCAGAATACACTTGGTCTGGATGTTCAATTTCAACAACTTCCTCTGCAGTTTCCAGGTTCCATATCCCCACACATGGTTCTTGTGCAACACTTAAAAGAATATTGCTTGCAACTGGATGCCAGCTAATCTGAGTGACTTTTCTCTGATGGGTGACTGTTACTAATGGACTTGTAAGATTTGTTGTAAGGCCTCCTTCTGGTATCTGCCAAACTTTAATTGCACCATCTTCATCTGATGAAGCTATCATATGGTCATCAAATGGATTCCATTCCACATCAAGAACATCAGTAGTGTGCCCTGCCACTTTTGGTGCATTGACATCTTGCCGTCCAACCTATCAGTAAAAACAACAAGTCGTGACATTAGCAATGATGAACCCTAAAAACAATTTTTGCATACAAAAGGCTACATCTAAAATTCTTAAAATTTAGAGCTAGATTTAATATGATGCAATTACATTGACAAAGTACTAGTCAAGCCTACTAACTTGTTTTAGTTAGAATAGAACATCTGCATTTCTCAAAATAAAAAAGTGAGATCCAAAATGAGGGTTTTAAGTAACATAATTCATTAAAAAGTTATTTCTCTTAAATACCTGATCTATTAAAATTTCTGGTTTATGGGCTGCTTTTTAAGGCTCGACTGAGACATTGAGTGTATATTGTTCAATCCAATATAGAAATTGATTAATCTATATTTCAAATACTATGACATGGTACTTTTGCTATGGGATACATTTTTTCATAATCTTAAATAAGGAAATAGGCAGCTTTGGACCAGCACTGTGAAAACAAATTAACCAAGCTTGTATTTTGCAGATAAGCTGTTCTTGTGTTAGACGGTGTTCCCACTTTCTAAAAATGTCACAATATGATAGTAGGGTGTTCTACATCTTTAAACTTGCAAAAAAAATTTTGAAATTCCAATACACCAAAATCTTCAAATGGCTATATTTTCACCTCTAATTCCATTAACAAGACAATGTCTCACAACTTGAGTGATATTTCAAAAATAGAAAAAATTAAATCAGACCTTCAAAATTCTGCAAAAAAACCCTTTTACTTCTCCATAAAAGTTAGCGTAGTTGGCACAACATTAAATTGTTGCTTTTGAGTACATTTTTATCACACTTTAATACAAAGAACAGGTCTGTTTTAGCATCATTATTATTTGTAGACACTCACAGAAGCCTATTAAGTGGCTGTGTTCCAAGAAATTCACAATGCCCCTGTTTCTCTTTATGAAGTGGGTCTCATGGACAACAAAAAAGATAACTTTGGAAAGCCATCAACTGGGTCAGCCTTTGAAGGTTATATACCTCCCTTTGTATTACTTTATATCAGAACCAATATTCTTATCAAAACCACAGTAAGTATTTAAGGATGATTCTTCAAAAAATGCCATTTCTTCTCCTTTCTTTTTTTTGGCTCTGCAAGCTCAAATATCTGTGACACAATTTCCTTTTTATCAACATTAGGGGTGTCAGGCACAAAAGTTCTCTTGCTATTACATTTATGAGACCTGGGTGGGTATCTACAGCCACCCCTTTCTTCCTTGGGGTGAAAAAGTAGGGTAATAAAACCATTAGCTCTTTTGTAAAGAAACAAAACTAATACCTTCCTGAATTGTTAAAGGAATACAAGACAAGCACTCTTAGAGTTTAGATTCACACTTCTAATAAGAATATTTAATCCTCTTGTGGATCCTCTATATTCTCAATTTTTTAAATCTTACATTTATTCTTACACAACACAAACTGTAAACTGCATGAAAACTGAAGGAAAAACTCATGTGTTACATCATCATAAAAACAAAAAAAGAACTATTATCTGAAAATTGCAATTAAAATACAGTGAATTCAGCTTGGAAGTCACACTTTTCTGTTCTAAAAAAATTTGAATAAGAAATATAAAAGCTTCAGCATTTCATCTTCCCAACAAGATGGGAAGATGAAACAGCCAATAAAAATATGTTTCTCTCCTCATTTCCACAAGTCCATAAAAAATTCTGGTCAGTGCCTTCATTGGAATAGTTCTTAATAGTAACAATGTAGATGATTTACCAGAGTGGGATTTAGTGTATAATGTGGATTTGGGATCTTGACACAAAAATTGACTTGATACTCTCATTTCTTAAATTCAATGGCAGGTTGCTGTTGTATGCAGTAACACTGGGGGTTAGTCATGATTTTAACCAATAGCTAAATAAATTGCAAACCACAAGCCTTCTCCACAAATTACGCACTGCTTTTCATTATACAATTTATATGCAATATATGTAATAACACAATAATAAATAATTTATCTAGAGCTTGTGACCCAAAAATAGCTGGTAATAACTGATTAATGCCAACTATTCACCTACTTACAGTAATATTTCAAAAAAACTACAACTACTTACAAGATAACTAATCTGCAATATTCATTTTAGATGAAGTAGTGTTCTTTCCACTTTCTAATTCTTCCAAAATATATTTGAGATCTTTTCACATTTTCTAGCAAGAATGCCTTAGCCAGTTTGCTAAATTACATTCAATAAAGATGTTCATTGTCATTGGTTTTGTTATATCACTGTTCAACATTTGATAACTCATGACTATGTTGACAACATCTTTAAAAAAATGTTGGCTTCAGTCTACCTCTTAATTATTTAACTCCATGAGACCACCACAAGACAAGCCACTCCAGTACTGCTTTGACATTACAATATTTCATTTTCAATTGATTTTTGTACTGTATCATTACCACAGTACTTGAGTAACTTCTATTCATAAGAAAAGAAGGCTTACAAAAAAATGTTTTGATATCTTTGTGAAAGCACAGATAGTAAACAAGAAGACTGCTCCCTTCTTACACTGGCAGATGTAAATGTTTACTGGCCAAAAACAAAAGTGACTTTCTATCTGTATTCTTTGGAACAGTGTTTTATTCTTAAACAAAATACAAACTGCACATGAAATGATAGCTTCTGTATGACAGGTGATCTAAGTATTGTTTGTATTTCATCATCCACACAGTACTTATCCTTTAGCCTTGACAATAACTAAGTAACAATACAACGACATTCAAATAATAACCAGCATGAAATGACACCCATAATGGCTAATTCCTTCAAAACCACAAAAAATGTGTGGATAAATTCTTTGCTGGGAATCATTAAGTGTCCTCTGGTTTCATAATTCAAAAATTCCATTTTCATTGATGTTGGGCTGCTAAAACCTAAATGTAAATTTCAATACATGTTGGAAGGGAGTGAATATGAATTCTTACAACTTGGAACAACTTGTCAAGACTCTTCCTGCTGGCACCAAAACAGCTGGACGGAGCTTTAGTCTAACGAAATGTGTGCTAAGCTGGAGTAGAAACAGCTAAAATGTTTCAAAGGCAAATGATTTCATGGTACTGTCAATAAACAAATAAATTCTAAAATCCCTAGACTTAGACAGTGTGCTGGACCAGTAGGTCAATTAAAAAGAAAAGATTAGTTTCCTTCAATTAAACTTGGAAATATCCTTGCAGTTAGTAGAAATTAAGTTGGTGGTTCTTCAGCAAAATGGTTAATATTATTAATAAACTGTTTAAAATAAATGTTGTGGTTGTGTAGCTATCTTATTATCTACAATGTATCATAATCTATTAACTATGATTGTATGAAGGAAAAAATCTACATTAATGCCATCTTGAATACAGTCTATTCCTGTCACACTTCTGCCTTCATCTTTCCTGGGTATATAAATTCAGGCCACATTAGATTTTGCATTGAACATTCTATGCATTGTCAAGTAAGGCATATTTAGCTCTGAGTAATTTCCAGTTGACTATACCAAAACTACATTGTATCATGGGCACTGCCATGTGGTTATCTTTTCAATTCTGTTTCTGTCATTTAATTTTGTTTTCAATATTTACCATATTCTTTTGTGATATTCTTTTCTGATCTCCTCTTTCACTTTAGTTTTAGTATGTCACACAACTTCACATTTATGTACTCAAAGGTATCTATATCCAATGGAAATCAGCCTTGTTTGATATTAATCTTTTCTGTGATGACAAGACCTTGCATGTGTTTCATGACTTAATTGATTAGTACACAACATTTATCAGTTTGTTGTTGAATTTAGATTGACTACATTGCACACATTTTTTGCTCCTCTGGCAACACATCACTGGATAGGAAATGTTCATAGCTGTACTCAGAAATGACTCAAGATAACAATGTACTTTATATCGTGTAGGTATGCATTATATTGGTCTGTACCTCTGGCTTATCAGTTTCATCATTTTTTGGTTAAAGTAAGGTCAGAGCTGTAATAAACATTTCAGGGAAATCTTCCAAATTTCCAATTACTTTATTAAATGCTGTTGTTAGTGAAAATCGACCAAGATAGATAGATAGATAGTGCATCATAAACTGTTGTTAGTTGTTCAAGCCAAAAGGTGGGTATTGCATCTGTACCTGGTGACTTCTAGTTACTTGCTCTTCTAATAGCAGCAAGCACTTTTTCTTTGCTACTGGATCTGATATTTGACTCATCTGTGCATAATTTTCTTTTTGGGCTATCATCATGGCAGTTTTCCTCTTCCAAGATGACCTTCTGAACAGTTCTTTTTGTTCTTTGCTTGCTGATGTATTTTTTTATTTTGATGTTAATTTTTTCATTCCCATCCTCTACTTTGACTTTTTTGGCATACTTCTATCTTAATAGTTCTGGGGTACCCTTGAGCAAGGTGTAGCACCTGTCAATTCCACTCAAAATCATGAAGTATTGGGCTGGTTTTCTGACTGATATAGTATGTCTCCTGATATACAAAAGAAGCTAAAATGGTATGGGCATGTTTGCTGCCAGCAGGATGTGGTCATCAGGAGGGTGTTTGAGACAGTGATTATGGAGAGTCTCAGATGTGTGAAACCTAAACCATGATGAAATATTATATAAAATCCACACTTTGATGGGCTAATCTTGGTAGGGGTGATAGAGAAAACATAGTAGATGGAGGTCTAGTGGAACTGAAAGTGAAAAAAACCCACAGCAAACCTACCAATAGCATCAGACAATAGATGGGTGGGCAAGGTGAGGGTACAATATATACATATATTTTGCATCTACTACTATAATCTGTTGTTCCAGATTCAAAAATACTCTGTCATCCCCTTTAATATTAATCCATTAGACAAATGCACTAAAGCCATTCCTGAGATCTGCTAACAAACTCTAGGGAAAATATGAATAAATACATCAATATCTGATACAGTAAAAATAGATTTCTTCCTCCTTCACTTTCTAATTCTGTGATTTTTAAATTAACTGACAAATAGATCTCTGCAATTAAAAGTACCATGTCAAACGTGAACATGTGTGACAAGTTACTAAAGAAGTTGTAACAGTGTAATTTTAATTTATAATGCAACAGGTGGTGGGCAATTCATTTTTTCCATAAAATGTTAAAAAAGTAATTAGGTTTCACAATGAATTTTTAACACTGCAGGTACTTGAGGAACCATAAAAATCACTAAAGCTGTACTTAAATAACCTTATTCAAAATTGCTGTAGTAGTACCAAGAGTAGAATATGTGCAGCATTTGTGTGCAAATCAAAGTGAGTTTCCACAAGCTGCGAGTAAATTTTCACATATAATTAAATACCCAAAATCAAATTCTATAAAAAGCTTTTCTTTACTTAATCCAATACCTTTGTTGGTGATATCCAGCTTTGCAAAAGTCTGCAATTGGATTTTGTTATCTTTCTTTTAAGAAAGAGAAATTGGTTGTTTAAGGTATCAGGGAAAATTCAACAATGAATGTATTAAAGTTCTGCATGCTCTGGATCCACTAGATGGCCAAAATGCCTAATAGCATTACAAAGTTACGTAATTTCTGAAATCATGATTAGAAGTTACCTTACCACTGATAAAGGGGTGCTAAATCTGAATGTGAATGACTATCAATTGTTAGAGCAGCTGAAATGGGAGATAATTTGAATTAATTTATTTATACACACTCTTGATAAAGAAATTGTGCAAAATATTCTAAGAAAAACCTTGCTAATGTTGAAAACTTTTACTGAACATAATGCAACAAATGAAGGGAACTTTAGTACAATGAATAATGGGTCTTGATTCGAAATAATTTAGCGATTGGTGACTGGGGGGTGGAGTTCGGTATTTTTGTGTTTATCTACCAAATACTTACTGACATACCTAACCTTTATTCCTCTGTATACACCTTTCTAATTCAACTTG
Organism: Morbakka virulenta; assembly: GCA_003991215.1. NCBI lineage: Eukaryota > Metazoa > Cnidaria > Cubozoa > Carybdeida > Carukiidae > Morbakka > Morbakka virulenta. Next base: position 1,352,676 of record RDPX01000054.1, read on the forward strand.
ATTCAAAATCCAACTCATAATGGGTTGGGTTTTCTCGCACCGTTAATATACAAGGCCACATATTAGCCAAACTTGAAGCAAGAGTCAGTACTGTGACCTCACCCCAATTTACTTACTAGTAAAAAAAAAAGTCACTTGTATTAAGGGTGGGTCTTGTACAGCGAACGATCACTGTACTATTAAACTGCATGATCATATAAAAAAATAATACAATAAATTGAAGTCAGAATACGTTTGTTTTGTTTCGGATCGGACGTACAATATATTTCCTTGATAAAGAGGTTTGTGAAGGCATTGCACTGCTACAAAGCCGCACGAGATTCTGACCAAACTCGATCATTACCACCACTACCGCTTCAGAATTCACGATTATCCCATCTATGGGTTGGCTTGCTTGTTCACAGCATTACAGCTCCCCATTCAACTCGATTTTTGACAAATAATGGTCACTTAACCGACGGTAAAAACCAAAAGTGCATGCTTGGCTTTATCTGTAACCCATAATATCGCAACAAAAGTACATCAGAGAAGACTAATCCCAGAACGACCAGACAATAGCAAGGTTAAATGAAAAAAACAACCTTTTGGATGGTTTTCTATCTGAAATGGCCAACTGTGAACGCGATTCCACACGCAAACTTAATCAAGTGAGAACATGCAGCATTTAAGGTGGTTCAAACTACCTGCCATATTGGAAAAAATACCCGAGCAATTTGATAATTCAACCAATTAAATTAGATCAAATCACCGAAATAAAAAATGAAGAATAATTGCAGAATAGGGCTGTTAAATGATCAATAAAATTGATTACATGGTGCCAGAAAATATGAGGTGGAAAACCACAGGATGGTGACTCAAGAGCAAACAAGGAAGTCGCTGGGGTTGTTGCTCATTTGAGCCACCCAAATATTTCGTTGCTGGTCTGAGATGACGCCAAAAATCAAGCCCGAAATCCTAAACGCAATAAGTATGGTAAGAGCAAATAATGCTAACTATGGCAGGAACAAAATGATAAAAAGCAAGCACATGCGCTTCTGATAACCATGCCAAAGCAAATAAACTGAAATTTTTATTATCATACAGTAACTATTACAATACAATTGAAATACAAAAAATGTTTAATTTCACCTTCGGTTTTCCTTACCCTGTCATGAGGTATTACTAAGAAACTACCACCACCTCCAGAATACAAACAAACGGCAATAAATTTGGCATTGGCAGCAGAGAACTTGGCTTCTAAAGAACTGTGAGTGATGGTAATGTTCTCGTAGCACTGTTCCTTTCTATATTCCTTGCCGAATATATGGCGAAATTTAGATTGTCGCACAAATCTCGCCATTGTTTTGCTGATAAAGTGTCGGTCTAAAGGCTAAGAATGAAAACGAACAGTTGCACCAGTTCTAACAGTAAAACTCCTCTTTAGGTAGCTGGGAGGAACTGACGATTCAGGCTTGACACGGTTGACAGACAGAGGAAGCGGTTCACCAAAACGAAGCAGCTTCACATTGAATCTCTTATTGAAATTTTAACCAACCGACACCCACTTCGAATACAATACAGCTTAAATAGGAAAGATCAAAATATGGCCTTTTCTTTTGGCCAGGAAGAGAACGAAAGAAAATCACGGGGTGTGTTCACAAAGTTCACTCTCAGCAACCGTTGAGTTAATGCCGCAAGGCCCTTCAACGTATTTATACAGATACAGACAGATACAGATACAGCAATACCACAAACCAGTGGAGCAATGGGGGTTTTATCTGCTACTGGGCTTTATGTTCTTACCTTTCATCAGCCCCGTAGTCAGTGGGAAAGCAGGGAGCATTCCCCTCTACACAAATTATATATATATATATATATATATATATATATATATAATATTGTATTTATAATTTTTTTAATAATTATATATAGTTATATTACATATTATATTATTTCATATAATATAATATATAGATGGTATATGTATGGGGGGTAATGCTCCCGTGCGCACTCTCACGTGGCTACGGCCCTAATGACAAGTAGGAACAAAAAGTCTAGAAGCAGGTAATAGGTAGATTCTTCAATAACTGTATATAAATCTCTGTGTGTGTGTGTGTGTGTGTGTGTGTGTGTGTGTGTGTGTGTGTGTGCTTGTGTGTGTGAGCTTTTTCTTCCATTGTGTTGAGTTACTTATGTTACCAATCCCCAAAATTGGCTTCGGACCTTGTGCATTTCTCGTCATCACTAGGATGTGGTGCACTTCAGCTCACAACCTCTCCGAGAGTGTAGCTGACGTTGCCTATTGCGCTGGACATGGTTGTGGGGAATTGTTTTGCCCTTTCTGTAATGTTTCATCTATTTGTGCATCATGTTTTTGTAAACTGGTTCTCTTATACGGTCTAGCCGCCACTGAGTGAGATGACACAGTCATTAATTAATTATGTAGTGTTTCGCTTGAACTTGATTTTAGCTTTCCTGTGTTAATCACGTCGTCCTTAATAAAACATGAAGATCACTTTATCCCTGGGATTTCGATTTTTTAACTCAGTTTCTCTGATCAAGACAAGAAAAACCACATAACTCTTTTCATGCGAAAAATGTTTTGTGAGTTTCAACTATTACTAGTAATTCGTCAACAAGTAAACAAATTGTGCACATAACATCGTACAATTAATAATCGCAAGGATTTCCAGTAGGAAAGAGATATATTTATTGTCAATTTTAATTATTGTTCACTCATATATTTTAGTTTTGGGGGCATGTTATGACCAAATTTTATAAGAGTGATTTTATGCAACATGTCCTATGTTTTGTTCCTTAAGTTATTCTCCATGGCATTGAGATATACTTGGGTATAAACAATGGGAGCTATTGCACTTTTGTACCACACACACACACACACACACACACACACACACACACACACTTTTTAGTTTTTCAGGAGGATATCGCTTACTCATGTCACAGGAAGCTTCTATATCGTAAATAAAATGGAAATAATGACACTTAAGTGCATTTTTATTCTATATTCCTGGGATTTAGAGCGACAAAACCACACAGTCGGCCCTTTTTAACGTATATCTTTCTACAATATATGGTAAAAATAAACGGAGATTAAATTCTGAATGGCATTCGAAGTTTAGATGGCTTGATTATAATACGGAAACAATTGCAGTATTTTGCATATAGAGTTTTNCACACACACACACACACACACACACACACACACACACACACTTTTTAGTTTTTCAGGAGGATATCGCTTACTCATGTCACAGGAAGCTTCTATATCGTAAATAAAATGGAAATAATGACACTTAAGTGCATTTTTATTCTATATTCCTGGGATTTAGAGCGACAAAACCACACAGTCGGCCCTTTTTAACGTATATCTTTCTACAATATATGGTAAAAATAAACGGAGATTAAATTCTGAATGGCATTCGAAGTTTAGATGGCTTGATTATAATACGGAAACAATTGCAGTATTTTGCATATAGAGTTTTTCTTTTAAATCTTAACGAGAAAACATTTACCCACACAGGCCCTCGAGATTGGAAAAAAAGCTGCAGATACAAGCAAAAGTGTCATGAAACACGAAAAATCTGTTAATCACGACCGTGCGACGAAAACTCAGGCAGATTTTCCAAGTGGTCAAGAAAAATCTGGTGGAAGTGGTATTGCGAGATTTATTATTGTTATATTATTATTATTATTATTAGTAGTAGTAGTAGTAGTAGTAGTAGTAGTAGTAGTAGTAGTAGTAGTAGTAGTAGAAGAAGAAGAAGAAGAAGAAGAAGAAGTCAAATGTCTCAGTATTGATGTTATTTGCTGGTAAATTGCTGGACATCAGGCCAAGTCCCTTGGCTTTAGGTATCCAGTACCTTTCTAAAAATCTTTGCAGTTCCTAACAGGCAAGCTTTCTGTAAAAGTTCTATGCTACATTCTATTTCAATTTTCTTCGACCACCTTTCAAAGTTCTTTCTAATTGTGCCCAGAGCTCCTATAATTAATAATACAATGGTAACCTCTTTTACATTCCACATCCTCTTGATCTCTCTCTTCAAGTCTTGATATACCTCAATCTTTTCCTTTTCTTTCCTGTCAATTCTTGTATCAAAAGGGCAAGCTATGTCAATAAGCAAAAATTAATCGATCCATTTTATTTTCAAAAACAATGTCCGGTCAGTTATGTTCTAGTCTGTAATCTGTCTGTATAATCTAAAGTCATTTGTTACAAGTGCACTGTCTATTCTATGATTTTACCATCTATCTCCATGGTCTATACTTAGTTTCTGACATAACTTCCAGTGAATAACCTGAGTTACATTGTCATATCTCCAGCCCTTATACTGTCCTTGTGGTAGCTGTTGACACTCAGATACTATAGGCGCAATCGTTTCCTCCGCTTTCCCACATAATCTACAATCTTTTGATACATCTTTCTTGTAAATAATACTCTTTATGTAATTTGTTCCTGCTGCTTGTTCCTGCGCTGCAAATATAGTGCTCTCTGTTTCTTTCTTTAATCCTGAATATCTTAACCAATTCCAGTTCTTATCCTTATGCATTAATTCTATTGTAACATTAACTGTGTGCCCATGTAGCTCTTTATCTGTCCACCCATTCTTATGTTTTTCACTACTTTGGCGTTTCCACACTTTGGAATGTTTGATTTCATTGCTTCTCATAGTTCCTTCTTGTTTACATTGCTTTTAGTGTGGAAGGCTCCATATATGGTCAACTTCTTTCTCGTTTTTCAATCAATTTACTGTAGTTCATTTTTAGTCTAGCAACGATACAGCACACGTATTTATTGCAATAATTATAATTATTTATTAATTATTTATTATTTACTACTTATTTATTGTTTATTATTTATTTATTATTATTAGTAGTAGTAGTAGTAGAATTCTTGGATTAACTAACAATACAATTTCCATCCTATATATCAAATTACAAGATACTAATGAAAATGATAAAGTCAGTTATTATCGTCCAATCCTGCTCATGGTAGCTTATGAGTAACAATCCGACCATTTTACTACCCTAAGCAGCCCTTGGTGGCTTGAGCTACCAATTTTTGTTAGCTTCACATAAGACACCTCAAGTCAATAGTCCCGATAACACATTTCTAATGATTGAATCATTTTCCCAAAGTACTTTCTTTTAAATTTTTCTCAATAATGCTTAAGGTTCTTTCTCGTTTTCAAACTCAAAGATTTTTTGAATGTCCCTTTTCAGTTCTTTCATTTCTCCACCGAGACATCCAACAACTATTGGAACCACTTTTACGTTATAATCTTCCCGTCTTTCACGTAGCTCAAAACATAATTGTTCGGATATCTTAAACTTTTATTCTCGTTTAAGACGTCTGTTCATTTCGTTTAGACATGTCATTTCAACCAGCAAAATTGTTTTCTTCTCTTCGTCTTCTAAGGTAAGATCTGGTCTCCTCGCGGTGCAGTTCGTTCTCATTCGGTGTTTATCATCATCATCATTGTCGCTCCACGTCACTATCTGGCTTTGGTGGAGGCCTCTGTGACATTGCGTATCTAATTAAGAATAGCCATTTCTTTCTGTCCGCTGCTATATTCTTTATGTTTTCTAATGTTTCCAGTTTTAGTTTGAAACCACCACCAATCACACCTTCACCCAGGAGTATTGACAGATCTTTTTCTAGAGATATTTTTTTTTCAGGCTTGTTTGGCTGGGGTGTCACTTGAGAACCTTAATAAATGACCAATCCATCTGTATCTTCTTTCTTTGATGGTTCTCGACCATGTCTTCTGATTGGTATATTTATATAATTTCTTGTTGCTTATCTTTTTGGGCCAGTGAATGTTCAGCAATTTTCTCAGTAGATTCCGTTGGACTATGTTGATTATTTCTTCTGTCTTTTTTGTTATGGTCCATAGCTCACTATTATTTTAGAATGTTGGTGTCACATAGGCATTCATCACTTTTATCTTAGTCTTGATCTTTGTTCTTCTGTGTTCTAGAATGGTTTTCAGCTGTTGATAGGTTTGCCAGGCTGGTGCTTTTCTTCTTTGTATGTCTTTCTCAGTGTCCGTCAGACTGCCTAGGTATTTTCCTGTTTTCCATTTTTCATCTCCATTTCTCTCTATTTCTATGTGTTCTGTCTTTGTTTCATTTACTTGCAGATTTCTTCTTTTCAGCTTGGGTGTTATGTTTACTTTGACCTTATTCACCTCAGTGTCTTTGTTTGTTATCCATGATATGTCATCAGCATATTTTGGTTCTATCCTCAGAGTGTTTCTGGGTGGCAATGCATATGTATGGTCATGGGTATTTAGACTGCCGCTTGGTTTGGAGTAGTTGTGGTGGACCAGATGTTTTGTCTCACTTGTGCTTCTTTCAATGCTTGCGACAAGTATAGTATGAATAGCACAGGGCTCAGACAGCCCTCTGAGAGACGCCGATTGGGGTGGGGATAGTTTCTCCATGCGTTTGCCCCACTCTCACTGTTGGCTTCATGTTCTCAACAAGTATTTTTGTCATATGCAATTCATCCTGATCTAAAAGTTTTGCCAGATCGTCAAACAGTTGTTTCCTATTTACCGTGTCGAAGGCTTTACTCGTGTCTAGCATGAGGATATGAATCTTGTAGTCTTGTGATGTAATGGCCTTTCAGCGAGTATTTTCATGGTAAATATCTGCTCAGTAGTGCTCCTACCTTTTTGGTATGCTGCTTGACTAATGTCTATGAGCTGTTTGTATTTCTTCCAACATCTTCTTATCATACATATTGCTAGTATTTTCCATATAATACAGAGTAAAATTATCGGTCTTACATTTGTTGGAGGTCCTTGTTGTTTTCTTCGCTTTGGCGATGGAATTAGTATCCCTTCTATTAACTCTTTTGGGTATTTTCCTGTTTTGGCAGTTTTATTTAATTTTTCAGATGTTACTTTGTGTATTGCTTTTGGTGCATATTTTATGGGTTGATGGCATATAGTCTTTTCCTGCACTTTTATTATTTTTCAAACTTTTTGCTGCTTTTTCAATTCCATCTCTTCATTGAATTGAATGGCTCTTTCATCTCTCTAGAATTGATGTTGATTATATCTTCTGTAATCAGGGCGAACATGTTGTTAAAATGTTTTGTTATTATCTTTACTTGTTCATGTTCGTTTGTAGTTACTCAATTTTCACTATTTATTATAAGTTTCTTCTTTGGTTTCATGTTTCATGAACATTTTATTAGAGTCTTTTTTGCACTTTTCTAGCTCTGTGATTTTCTCATCTATTTCCTTTTCTTTTTCATCTTCTAATAGTTTATGAATTTTTCGCAGTATTCCTTTCCTCTCTTCTTGTATTGTCTTTCTTTCCTTTTTTGTTCTGGTATTATTTATAACATCTTTCAGCCTTTTCTGTTCTTCTGACAGTCTTTTGAGTTCTAGATTGTTTGACACTGTGTGTTTTTCTGCTTTGCCTAGCGTTCCTTTGGCTGCTTTTATACATGTTTCACTTATAAATGTCCATTTGTTTTCATTTCGTCTTTCATGATTGTCTTTTTCTAACATTGCACTGATCTTTTCTTGATAATTTTTTTCTTGTTTCTTCGTTGCTGAGGTTTTTTACATTGATCTTTTCTGTTTTGTTCCTTTTGCTTTTCATTTTATACCATTTTATATGCATCTTCATTTTCACTAGCCTGTGGTCTGTGACTGTTGTTATTCCACTATATGCTCTAGAGTCTGTGATAAAGGTTTTTTGTTCATTTCGGGTGATAATTTGATCTATTTGATTTCTATATGGGCTTTTCCTCATTTTGCCATCTTTGTCTTGAAATTCTCATTTCTCTCTGAACAAGCCTATATGGTTCTGTGACTAACTCTGTGTGTGAAAAGGGTGTTCGTGTCAGGTCATTTTTTGCCACCATCTCTAATGGAGGTATACCATTTTCATTTTTTTGTCCTTTGCCATATTTGCCCAAATTGATTGAATAGTCTTTCCCCCTGATCTAGTTTTGTCATTCATGTCTCCACAAATTATCACATAATGTCTTTTAGCTATTTTACTCACTGCACTATCTAGTTGGTCATAGAATTCTTTTCTTACTTCTGGGTTTACTGAACTGTGTCGGTGCGTAAGCTGAGATGATGTGCAGCTTTCTTTCTTCTTTTGGTAATGTTATGATGGCTTTGCAGATGCTGTCACTTATTTTCTCATATTCTGGTTTCAGATCTTTTCTTATCATAAATCCTACTCCATGGTTTGTGTTCTTTTCTGATCCTGTGTGATAAAGTTCATATAAATTGCTTTCATTTCTTACATCTTCTGTTTCATCTCTCTTCAAATGAGTCTCTTGTATTCTAAGTAACATCGATGTCATAGTTTTGCATATCTTGTGCTAGTGTCTTTTTCTCCCAGGTTTTTCTAATTCCTCTTACATTTAAGCTTCCTATGTTGATTTTTCTTATTCTATGTGTGTTATCCGTCACTTTGGCTATCTCTTAACTAGACTTTAGACTAAATTTTCAGTGATAAAAAACTGTGATTTCTAAAGATGCTAGGAAATCTGTGGAGCCGTCACCTCCACATTCGAATAATTCGGTGTTCCCAATCCCAATACAGCTTCTTTCCTTCATTCTCTAACACTTTACCTTTTCCCCATCTCTGGGTGTACCACTTCGTTCCTTCTGGAAGTAATCCTTTCTCCATTGCCCATTTGACTGACAAAACGTCGAGTGCGTTGTTGTGTCGTTTCACGTATTCTGATCCTGCAAGCTTTTTACATCCAGACAGGAGACGCTGTATTGTCTCTCGCTGTTATCCACACAACCTACATTTATCGGTATAATTGAGCCCTCTTATCTTCTTCCACGCTCTTGATTCCACCATCTGCTCCTGAAAAGTGAATATTGATGTCGTTTTTCTTGGATCTGTATTGCACTTTAACCATACGTAATCTTCCTTCTCGTATCTCAAGGTAATCTCGCTCTGCAGTGGTCTCTTAACTAACCTTCTTTCGCGGTTTCTTTTTTGTCCTGAGTCTAACTGCTTCTTCAGCTTTTTCCATGCCTCCTTCCAATCATCAAATTTCTCTTTACAAATTGTTACATGTCCTTCATTAAATGTTACATCTGCAGCCACCCTTTTCACTGCTGCTTCCGNAAGTAATCCTTTCTCCGCTGCCCATTTAACTGCCAAAACTTTAAGTGCATTGTTGTGCCGTTTCACGTATTCTGATCCTGCAAGCTTTTTACATCCAGACAGGAGATGCTGTATTGTCTCTCGCTGTTCTCCACACACCCTACAATCATCGGTATCAATGAGTCCTCTTAACTTCTTCCACGCTCTTGATTCCACCATCTGCTCCTGAAAAGTGAATATTGATGTCGTTTTTCTTGGATCTGTATTGCACTTTAACCATACGTAATCTTCCTTCTCGTATCTCAAGGTAATCTCGCTCTGCAGTGGTCTCTTAACTAACCTTCTTTCGCGGTTTCTTTTTTGTCCTGAGTCTAACTGCTTCTTCAGCTTTTTCCATGCCTCCTTCCAATCATCAAATTTCTCTTTACAAATTGTTACATGTCCTTCATTAAATGTTACATCTGCAGCCACCCTTTTCACTGCTGCTTCCGCATCTCTCTTTAATAAGGAATTCTTTTTATTCATTTTATGTTTCCAAGCTACCCTGATCAAATTGTCAGTCGATGTTGCCATATAATATGCTACTCTTGTTTTGGTCTCGTCATACACGTCTTTGAAACTTTTAAGTCCTCTTTCGCCATCACACCTTTTGCCTACAATCTCTCATCACTTGTTTGTCTTCCATAGAAACGTTTTCTCTGCAGAATACTTTTTACAATTTTTTCTAGTTCGTCTATTTCTTCTTTTCCAAGATGAACTACATTTATCACGTACCCTGCCACTGGTATTACATGTCAATTTATAACTTTCATCACGTTAAGATCATTTAGATTAAGTCCTACTAGGTGGTCCATCCTCTTTCGGATTTCTTTCTTCACTCTCTCCATTACTCTTTTTACACCGATTTTATCCGCTTATTCACACCCCAGAAATTTGTAAATTTCGTTTTTGTCTGGGTCAAACGCGTCCATCTTTTCTTTCAACACTGTCAACCCATCTCCTTTGACCATTTTCCCTTTTTCGAAGACTATTTCCGCATATTTGTTTACTCCATAGCAAGCTCCAGTGTCCATACTCGCTTTCACTATCATCTCGTTGACAATCTCGAGTTTTTGTTGGCTTTCTTGGTAGATATTCAAATCATCAACAAAATGACCATTTGTTCTTTCTACTCTCTTGCCATCTTTGTTTCCCATTTTGTAGCCATCAGTTTCTCAATCAGCATTGCCATTGAAACATCTGTCAGACAAAATCCAATTATCGAGAAACTGTCACCTTGCAAAAATCCCTTTTAAATTTATCATACGGCTGGCAATGTTTTTCCTATTCTCTGTAACTTCTAATTAAATTTTCCATCCTCCTATTAGTTTACTGATGACACTGACAATAATTTCTGGCACTTTCATCCATCTGTGCACTCTGATAATCCAGTCATGTCTGACCATGTCGTACGCCTTTTGATAGTCATAAAATGCCACTGCTACATTTCGTTGGTAACCTCTCACTTCATCCAGAATGGTATTTATTATCTTTGATCAGTTGATCAACTGTTCCTAAGACTTCTGAACATGTTCCAAGCTGACTCCTGTCCCAGATGCCATTCCTATCTGCATGGTCCTTCATGTAGTTTCCTACCATCCCAGTGAATACATTGTAACAAGTGATTAGACATGTAATCGGCCTAATCTCTCTCGTTACTCAAATCTTCCGACTTCGGCAACAGTACTGTCCCTCCTTGTGTTATCCATAAAGGTATGTCATCAGGCTGTTCAATTCAATGATTGAAACATTTTGCCATGGGTTGCCATGCACCTTTAAGCTTTTTCCACCAGAAATTTTGAATGCCGTCAATTCCTGGAGCAGACCAATTCTTTCTTTATCTGACCGCCTAAAAAAGTTTCTTCTCATCAATTATTAAGCCTTGTACATCCGTAACCTTTTCTCTTATTTTGTTTGCTATTGTTTTCATCCATTTATTGTATGAGGTTGGAGTTTCATCCTCCTACATACCAGCTCAAAGATCTTCAAACTTCTCTCTTTCTCTCTTTTGTTTGCTTTCCCCCTTGTGTCTTTCTGTAAAACATGCCTTCATCCTCTTGAAACATTCTGTTGTTACGTATCATTGCATCTCTATCCTTAACATGTTTTAGCTTTGTGTGCCCGTATCTTAATTCATCTGGCGTACTTTCTTTCAACACTATTAATTCTTCTTGTCTTCAAAAGTTGTAGTTCAGATCTTTCTCTCAGTTTCTGTAGTATTTTTGTTTTCTTTTCTGGTTGATTTCCTTTTAGTCTTCCTCCTGTGTATTTCATTAGATGTGCCCCAATGATTTTATCTTTTCCTCGCTTTTTCTTATCCTCCTGTTTTTCTGGTTTGGATGACTTGTTTCTATTTTCCTCTTTCCGTTTCTTTTTATTCCGCATCTGTCTTCCAATGTCCTTGCCATCGTGTAGACTGCCTCTACCACTTTACAGATATCAACATTGTTGGTGAGATGTTTTTCTAATAATTTGTTTGCAGTGTCAATTTCCTTTCTTGGAAGCCCTTTTTTCCAACTTTACTAGTCTTTCTCTGTTTGCAATACTCTTTTTCGTTGTTGTCGTGAGTGAGGCTAGTACATCTTCAAATCTCATTCTCAAAATCATAGTCTCTTCTTCTTCGTTTTTATTTTCGTTTGCCGAACTTTCACCATTTTGACCGAATTCATTGTCGTTTTCTTCTGGCTTAGCATTCTGAATCATGTTGTCCTTCTCTTCGTTCCTATCTTGTTCAACATTTCTTTGGTCGATGCCTACGTTTTCTCCATCTCTGACCTCAATGAGATTGACTAAAGGTTTGTCTTTCCGAAATCTGCCTGCATTGTCCCTCAACGTTTGGGCACTCATCTGATTATCACCATAGATTTCATCCCACGCTTCCTTCATTCTTTTCATGAATCCTCTCCCTTTCTTTCGTGTTCTTCTATTCTCAATAGATTTACCTTCATCTCATTTGTCCATTTTCTGCTGACATTCGGTACATTCAATTGTACTAATCTCCTTCCTTCAGAAGCACCATCATTTGGCATTTCTTTCTTGAATCTAGTTGCACTATCACGGAGAATTTTGTTTCGAAACATGACTTTGTCAGGGAATGTTTCGTCCCATATTCTTTTCAACCTCAGCAAAAATCCAGTTCCTCTAGTTCTCTCTTCATCTGCGACTCGGACTAACCACTTCTTCTTATCATCGGTATATGTGGTGTCTTGTTTGGGCCTCTCCATTTGGGACAGCTCTGTTTCCAGCCACGTTTTCTCCCTGGAGTGCTCCTTCTTCGGTGTTATTGATGTTATTTGGTTCAAACTGATTTTGATCTATATCTCCCATAAAACGTTTTTAAAATAAGCACGGGTCACAAGTCGATCTAGAGTTGCCCATCAACTGTCTTTAGACAAGACAGTTGATTTTGGCAGTGTTGCCACTTCTTCCAGGTTCCACGATCGGTGACCTCATAACGCAGCGGCCATTCACCCATATCGGTACGGTATCTTCAGGTTGCGAGTATAATTGATCGTGTAACCTTCAGTAGATGATTTGCCACTCAAGACTAAAGAGTATCATCTATCCATACAACTGTTCGTGTAGTTTCCACTAGACGGACTGTCTTCCCAGACAAAAGAGCTCCAGACAAAAGAGCTCCGTCTACCCTGGTTTTGAAATCAGAGATTTTCCTTCTCCTAGAACAACTATTGGCAACGTTAACGAGCTTCTTCTACCCGGAGCACTGGTTCTTGAAAGCCGCCAGATACTCGCCTTTCGCCCCTTCTCCTGTTAGTTTTAAACAGTTCTGCCACGTGAAGGCCAAGACTTAAACTTGGACTGCCAGAGGCTGTATTTTACGCTTGCCATTGAGATGTTTTGTAGGTATCGGACGCTCAACTTCCTCAACCATCTCGGCATTAGCGGTCCTTCAGAGTATTATTATTCTTATTATTGTTATTATTATTATTATTATTATTATTATGTTCAATGTTTCACTTCTCGGCTTCAGTTCTTGATGTCGGTAAACTTGAAAGCAGGCAGCAACAGACGACAGTACCTTTCTTAGGATACGTACTGATCCTAACAATGCTGCTTTTTGTACAACATCCATTTTGATGTTTTCATCGCAATCCTTCAAATGTGATTCCAGCTTCTTACTAACCATTCCCAACACACCTATAACAACAGGAATCACTTTAACCTTCTTTAACTTCCATAATCGTGCAATTTCATCCTTCAATAGTTGGTATTTCTCAATCGTTTCCGTTTCCTTCTCGTTTACTCTTTTGTCCCCAGGAATGGCGATGTCTATTATTTTAGCCTCTTTTCTTCTTTTATTTATCATCACAATATCAGGCTTTCTAGCTTCGATGTGTTGGTCGCATTGTATCATCATGTTCCATAACAGTTTGTGTTCTTCATTTTCGCTACAACCATCTGGCTTATGGTTGTACCACTCGTTGGCCCGTTCCAAACCTGCCGTACGACACATTGTCCAATGGACATATCTTGCCATATTATCATGACGCCTTTTATATTCTTTCTGTGCTAACTTGGAACACTCACTTACGACATGGCTGACACTCTCACCCCTCTCGAAACACATCCTGCATAAAGGTGACTCTGCTGATTTTTCAATGTGATATTTTAAATAGTTTGTTCTCAGTGATTGTTCCTGAGCACTACAAATCAACGCCTCAGTGGTACTTTTCAAGTCTCCCTTACTCAACCACCCCCAAGTCTTATCCCAATCAACGGCTCCATTCTCTTCTAAGAATTGTCCGTGCAATCTTTTCTCCTTCCACTCTCTCATCATCTCAACCTTTCCCTCTCTCTTAAAAGCTTCTGGGTCCTTACATTCTTCTGTTTTTAAAAGACCTTGATTTTTAACCATCTGCAGCATCTCCTCTCTACTATTTAAAACGTACCATGCCAAATTATTTTCTTCGGCTCTTACGCATTTCTCGACACTAATCAGTCCTCTTCCACCTTCTTTCCTCTTTACATACAACCTTGCAACGTCACTTTTTGGGTTTAAGCTTTTGTGCATGGTCATTAATTTTCTTGTCCTCCTGTCAACCTTTTCTAGTTCGTTTTTCGTCCAATTAATGATTCCTGCACCGTATCGCATTAGTGATACAGCCCAGGTGTTGATTGCTGTTACCTTATTTCGGCCGTGCAATTTTGATTTCAAAATTAGTCTTACCCTCCTAAGGTACTCTTTCCGGAAAGATTCTATAACTATATCTTCCATAATCTTATCCGACTCAATAATTCCAAGGTATTTGTAACCATTCTGGTCGACATCTTTTATAATGTTACCATCAGTCAAGTTTAAGCCTTCACTTTTCCTCTTTTCAACACCAGGACACCACATTTTTGAAATCCAAAGTCCATCCCAATATCTTTGCTAAATGCGTGTACAGTAGACACCACACTGTGGATCTCACTTTCGTTTTTCGAAAACAACTTTAAATCGTCCATGAAAAGCAAATGGTTGATTTTCACCGTCCCTAAGGAGTATCCAGTACTCTTAGGTAGCTAATAAACGGGGGTACGCTTATTAATTTTTGGGGGTTTTCCCGACCCCCCGGAGCTTATTAGAACACCCCGTTAATTAATTTTCAAGAAATTTTTTCCGACAAAAAATTTATTCTTTTACCAGTTGGCCAATTTCAAATTATTCGACACAAAAACTAGGCTGCTGCCGATCGTTCGATTACAAACGTTTAGAAAGTATTGATATTGATATCCTAGCACGTTATAAAGCATTTTGGGTTACAAGTGCTCTTGATGGGAGTGAAGACTATTTAGTTTCAGAGAGGTTGATGGACTTGGTAGGGGCATAACTTAAGATATTTAGGACCGAACTAATGAAATCGGAAAGCCCGAAGCAGTTGAAGGACTTGCTGAACCAAATTAGTACACCTAAAGGCGTGCGTCGAAAGAATCAAAGAGATTCTCTTGCGCCAGTCGATGAAGGGGATGAACTCTTTGATTGTGAGGGTGGGGAAATCGAACTCGCCATAGCTAACGAAGAGCTTTCGAATGAGGAAAGTCCTGGTGAAGAACAAACCATGGATATGGGCGTTGCGCATCAAACTGAGAACAATGAATCTCCAGATCAGCATCCCAATCAAATGAAATCACTAATTGAGTTGGCTCCGCTATGTCAAAGCGATGAATTGAAGAAAGATGCGAAATTTCTAGATCAGCTTGGTTTATTGTTGCAGAAGGAAGAAACCTCTACTAGACTAGCTCCCCATGTCATCAGTATAAAGAAACAATATATTACTGCACACCGTAGCATTAAGAAACGAATTCAATTAGAAAAAAGTACTGCTAAGACTGTGGAAACTGACAACCTTAACCAGTCATTAGAGCAAGACGAAACTGATGTCAGAAATGTGTTGAAAAACTTGTTTGAAAACTTGTAAAGATTAAGGGACACTCTTTAGTTTGTTTGTTCTACCGAGTTTATGAGATTTTTCTTGTTGTGTTGTAATTTTCAGTATTTTTGAAATTCCGCGCCCCCCGGTTTATTAAGATCCCCCCGTTTATTAAATTTTAGAGGAATCATGCAAATTACGAATAACAAGGGAGAGAGACTATCCCCTTGGAATATACCTCGCCTGATGTCAACATTGCATAACTTTTCACCCCATGCTGTTAAGACTGGCTTCCATTTTTCCATGGACTCAGTAATAAACTTTATGATGTTTTTGGATACATTTACCAGTTTTAGACATTCAATTATCCAGGAGTGGGGGATCATATCGTACGCTTTTCTGTAATCGATCCACACCATTGCCAGATTTTTGTGCCTTCTCTTACACTCCTTCATAATAGCTTTGTCAATGATGAGTTGGTCTTTAGTACCCCTACTTCTTCTTCTCCAATCTTTTTGCTCGTCAGAGAGCATCTCATTCTCTTCCAGGTATTTATAAATATTATCAGAAATAATACTCGTCATTAGTTTCCACATTAGTGGTAGACAGGAAATTGGTCTAAAGTTTCCTATGTCGTTTCCCTTAGAAAGATCTTCTTGGCAAAGGACAGTTCTGCTTTTGGTCAACCAATCAGGAATTGACTCATTACCATTAACCAGCTCATTCATTTGATGGGCAATACGGCCATGGAGTGTTGTCAGATGTTTCAGCCAGTATCCTTGAACCCCAT
This sequence comes from Morbakka virulenta, assembly GCA_003991215.1. Taxonomy (NCBI): domain Eukaryota; kingdom Metazoa; phylum Cnidaria; class Cubozoa; order Carybdeida; family Carukiidae; genus Morbakka; species Morbakka virulenta. The sequence goes on from RDPX01000054.1 coordinate 1,368,975, forward strand.
CTGGCCCAGGTGCTTTCCAATTGGATATTCGCTTAACTTGTTCTTTTACCAGAAGTTCAGAAATCATCAAGTTGTCCCGTTGTACATCTTTCTTTTCTTCTTTCAATTTTTGAAGCCATTCTGCTTCTGAATTGTGCTTCTTTTCTTTCCTCCATATATGCCTTACTTTCCTCGGCATCTGGTATGACCTTCTTAGTTTTCTCAGACCCGTTTAACTCTTGATAAACTCGCTTTTCATCTTGATTGAATGTTCTTTTAAGTCTGAATTGATGGATTCGTTCATCATACCTTTGTGTTTGTTTGTCAGATTTTGCAATTAATCTCTAATTTAGTTCTTCAATAACCAGAATAACTCCTTTTGCTTTAATCCTATATTTCTGCTCTAATGCAGAGTA
>RDPX01000054.1:1380023-1403756 GCA_003991215.1 Morbakka virulenta
CCACATCTTTTCAATTTCAATTTCAAGATCCTTATATTTTGCAAGTTTTTCAAACACTTTGGCGGAGACATTTCTATCTGATGGTACGCTCATGTCCACGAGGAGGCAGGTGTTGTTTTTCCTATCCTTAATGACAATATTAGGGCGGTTGGCCTGTATCGTGCGATCAGTATGGATTGGGAAGTCCCAGAGAATTGTAAAATTTTGTCCCTCTGTAACAGGTTCGGGATGGTGTTCATACCAGTTAGTGCTAGTTTTTATAGAAAAGTGGTTGCAGATTTTCCAATGCAAGTATTATCCAATTCTGTCGTGTCTGTTTTTATACTCCCCTGGAGTTAAAATAGAACAACCAGAGACAAGGTGGTCAATTGTTTCCACTTTTTCTTCGCAAAATTTACATTTTGGATCTGCACCATTGTGCAAGACATTTGCCTGATAATTTCTTGTTAATAAGCTTCGATCCTGGGCGGCAAGAATAAAGCCTTCCGTTTCCGCTTTCAGTCCAGAGTTTCGGAGCCACTGGTGGGTTGCAATGGTATCTACATCAGCATTATTGACCCGAGCTGCGAACTGTCCATGGAGAGCCTTTTCTTGCCACCGTGATTCGAGATGTTTTAACCCTAAATTTCTAGCGTTTTTCTTTGCTTCACTAGCAATCTTTGTCGGTGTTGTACGATTGTCATTTTCAATTTCAAGATTTAGTTCCTAAGAAAATTTATGGTATTCTTTGACAACAGAGTGTAGTTTCTTTGAGTTTTCATGCACGTTCACCAATTGGAGCTTCCAATCGTCAGCATTGTCCAAGTACTGACAAAGCCCTATAGTGGAAGTTTCATATGAGAGCTCTAACTGTATCAATCTTCTACCTCCTTTTATCCTAGGAACATACAACCGGCCCACGCCCGACCTTGGGTGGTGCATCCTGTAACAAGTGAACTGTTTTCTAATTTTGGCGTCTAGTCTTTGGAGGTCACTAAGGTTCCAATTGATGATGTTAAAACTATATGTTACTACTGATATATTTAGGGTGCTGATTGCTGTTATTCTATTTTTTGAGTCCAATTCTGTTTTCAAGATCGACCGAACTCTGCGTATACATTCTTTTCTGATCTTCTCTTTCATTTGTGAGTGTTGTATTCCATCTCCTTCGTTTACTCCTAGGTATTTGTATGTCCCCTCTTGGTCGAGTTCCATGATAACTGTGTCGCCATCAAGCTGAATGTTGTTGGTGTTAACTAACTTTCCGCGCTTAAATGTGGCTTTTGCACATTTGTCCAACCAAAATTCCATTCCTGTGTCATCACTAAATGCTTTTACTGTTTTCAACAGTCCTTCAAGTTTTCCATCATTACAAGCATAAAATTTCAGATCAGCTTAGAATGAGAAGAGTTTAAAGTGTTTACCCAGAAATTCGGAATTTGGTCAATTCCAGGAGATTTCCATTTATGCGACTTTTTAGCGCCTTGGTAATCTCATCGACGCTTATATCATCCCATTGTTGTTCAGAGATGTCAGCAGAATTACTTTCCAGGTCTCTTACCCATTCAGCATTTTCATTGTGTCCTTTCTCATTACCCCAGATGGTATTCCAAAATTCGGTGATCCCTTCCTCCGATGGTATTTCCTCTACAAGAACAGGCGTTTTTACAATTTCTCGATAAAACTTTTTGGCATCTGTTTCAAATATCTTGTTTTGCCTATAGAAATTATTCCTTTTAGTGAAACGACGGAGTCTTTGTGCTTTTACTTGAAGTTTTTGTTTCAGCTCTTCCTTAATAATTGGTATTTTCTCTTTATTTTCTACGCGGTATTTTCTTATTAATTTCCTTGCTTTTCCAGATTTTACTTCTTTATCCCTCTGCAATTCGTCTAGTGTAGAGATTTCCTTTCTATCATTTCAATTTCTTTTTCGACCTTAACTTGCCACTTGGACTTGGAATTATTATTATTATTATTAGTATTATTATTATTATTATTATTATTTTCTCATTTTGCACAGGCTGTTCTTTTTGCCGAATAACATCTCTTGGGCTAGCCACAACTAGCAGCCAATGGCCAAGAGGTTTCTTTCACCTTACATCTCCAATACTTTTCGAAGTATCCTGGCTGTTCCCAACAAGGCTGTTTTTTGTACCACCCCAACACCTACTTCAATATCTAGTTTTTCCATCCATCCATTGAAATCTTTGCTTACGCATCCCATAGCACCTATTACCACTGGTACAACTAGCGCTTTTCTCAACGACCAGAGTCTTATCAATTCCCTCTTTAGGTTTTGGTATTTTTCAACTTTTTCATTTTCTTTGTCATGCACCCTATTATCTCCTGGAACCGCAACATCAATGATTATGCATGACTTCGTCTTTTTCTCTACCAATACCAAATCAGGTCTCCTAGCCTCAATTACGTTGTCGCACTGGATATTCATGTCCCACAATAATTTCACTTTATCGTTTTCTACTACTCCCTCTGGGCAATGTTCGTACCATTTTTCCTTCTTGTCAAGTCCATACTTTTCGCACAACTTCCAATGAATTAGCTTAGCAATATTGTCATGCCTTCTTTTGTACTCCCGCTGGGCTAGTTTTTTACACTCGCATATTAGATGTTGTACGGTCTCCCCCTTTTCCAAGCACATCCTACAAAGTGGATTTTCACTAGTTTTGTCGATCTTGTGCTTGACATAGTTTGTTCTTAACGCTTGTTCTTGGGCAGCGAATATTAGTGCCTCTGTTTGCACCTTTAGATCACTTTGCACAACCCATTTCCAAGATAATACTTTATCTATTTTATCATTCATTTCACGGTCGAACTGCCCATACATTCTTTTATCGTGCCATTTCATTTTGGCCTTGTTTTGGTTTCTCCTTTTAAATTCTTCCTTCCCCATCAGGTTTCCAATCTCAATGATGCCAACTTCCTTTACACCTTTTAGAAGCTCTTCTTTTGAATCCCGCACATACAATCCCAAATTGTTCTCCTCACTTCGCACACAATTTTCAATGCTAATCAAACCTCTTCCACCATCTCTTCGTTTCACATACAGTCGATCAACATCACTTTTTGGATGGAAAGCACCGTACATAGTTAAAGTCTTTCGCGTTGTTCTGTCGATTTTTTTCAATTCCTCTACTTTCCACCCAATAATTCCGGCTCCATATCTCAGAAGTGCAACGGCCCACGTGTTGATTGCTTTTATCTTATTTTTGCCATTAAGTTTGGATTTCAGCACTAGTCTTAACCTTCTCTTATATTCAGCAATCACTTTGTCCTTCATTTCCTGTTCTTTTATCTCATTCAGTTCAAGGATACCAAGGTAAGTATACCCCTTTTTATCTACTTCTCTCATTACCTCTTCATTCGGTAGGTGGATTCCTTCAAACGTAATCATTTTCCCTCTCTTCAGAACAACCACTGCGCACTTCTTTAAACCGAATTCCATTCCGATGTCCTCACTAAATAGATACACTGTTTGCACCAGGCTATCTATTTGGTTTTCGTTCTTCCCAAAGAGTTTTAGGTCATCCATATAAAGTAAATGGTTTATTTTGTATTTACTTTGACCCCATTCGTAAGATGCCTTTACTTTTCGTAAGAGTAGGGAGAGTGGGATCATACACAAGACAAAAATCAATGGAGAAAGGCTATCTCCTTGGAATATGCCTCTATTGACATCCAACTCACAAAGATCGGATCCATTGGAAGTCAAGAGAAGTTTCCATCCCTTCATACTTAATTCAATAAAACTCCTGATGTTTCCAGCAATACCACATATCTCAAGACACTCTAAGATCCAGCTATGGGGGACAAAATCGTAAGCTTTCTTATAATCAATCCACGCCATAGCTAGATTTGTCTTTCTTTTCTTACAATCTTTAAGTATCGCCTTATCAATCAATAGTTGATCTTTAGTCCCTCTACTTTTTCTCTTGCACCCTTTTTGTTCCTCTGGGAGCAATTTCTCACTTTCTAGAAAGCAGTACATCTCCTCTGATATTATACCAGTCATTAGCTTCCACATGATTGGTAAGCAAGTAATTGGTCTAAAATTATCAACAGCATTTCCCTTGGCTGCATCTTTTTGACACAGCACAGTTCTACCATATGTCATCCAAGTTGGTGTATCCTTCTTTCCTTCTAGCATTTCATTCAATTGAAACGCTATTCTGCTATGCAACTTATTGAGTTTCTTTATCCAAAAACCTTGCACCCCATCGTGTCCCGGTGCTTTCCAGTTGGGCATCTTTTTGGATTGCTTATTGACTTTGTTCTCGTCAATCAATATATTTCTCTGCTTCACCTTCCCCATCTCTCTTTTCATTACCTTCAACCAATCAGCTTCCCTATTATGCTCTTTCTTTACACTCCATATCTTACTCCAGAACGTCTTACTTTCCTCGGCATTTGGGATATGACCATCACTGTTTCCAGTCTGACCATTTAACTGATTGTAGACTTTCTTTTGATCAATATCAAACAATCTATTTAGCCTATACTGCTCTATTCTTTGCTCGTATCTTGTGATTTTAGCAGCTTTGGCAAGGATTCTTTGCTTTATTTCTTCAATCACAGTTGTTAACCCTTTCCGTTCTACTCGGTATTTTTCCTTCACAAATTTAGCTTTGCCTTCTCGGTGATCTCGAATCTCTCCCCTTTTCAATCTTTCTAGAAAGCTAACATCCTTTTTCAGCTGTTTTATATCACTTTCAACGCGTCTCTTCCACCAAGGTTCTTGTTTTTTCCCTCTTTTGTACGCTTTGAGACCTAGCTGGTCTGCTACCCACACACCCGCAGCTTTGATTAGATTGTTTGTTTGGGTTATATTTGTTGTTTCAATGAGCTCAATAACCCTGTTTACTTTAGCTGTAAGACTATTCAGACTCTTTGTATCAACTTTCTTAAAAGAAATACCACTAGTACCCCTGCCTTCAATCATTATTTTCTGTAGCTGAATGAAGATCAGTTGTGCTTCCTCATCAAATGTTTCAACATTCGGAATCGGATTTTCAATATCCTCGTATGCTTCACGCAAGATATGATCAGTTCCCTCATCAGGTCCACTTTCGACATTTTCTGATTGTTCCACCTCAGCTTCTACAACAGTCTCATTCTCCTCCTTGTTATCTGCATCAATCATCCTCTGAATACTTTCCAATTCCAACTTCGATAACCATCCATTTTTCCTGATAGCTCTAGCTTGGTCACACAATCGTTGTTCAGTAACATGAAAAATTCCACGTTCCCTCCATTCATGCATCAATCTTTGGCGGTATCCTCGAATTGGATTACCGTCCATATCAAAAGGTTTGCTTCTAAAAAAACATTCCATCACAACCTTGTTCACTTCTTTAGACCACTTTGTTCTGACAGTCATAGGATGACGACCGGGCCCCCGCTGTCGAACCGGGGGACACCTGCCGGGCGAGAGACCTTCACCTGAAGCTCCAGCCCCATTCACGCCGTTGTTTTTAACTATTTGTTTTATCATTCCACTCAAGCGAGGTTGTGTTTTAAGGTGCACAACCACCGGTGTTTTTATCGTGACACCATCACTAGGGGGGTTGCCAGCCAAAGCTAAAGAGTCCCCCCTACCCATAAGGCAGACTAGCCCCTGCCGGATGCCAACCCGGAATTTCTTGGTCTCAGGGAGAGCTAACAGGTACTACACCTTGCTCAAGGGTGACCAGGAGGTAGTTGTGGCAAAGGGTAACCTCATTCTCCCACGTCGAAACTCCACAACCGGATGCAGTTTAATGTCAATACCCAGGACATATTATTATTTTTATTATTATTACTATTATTATTATTATTATTATTATTATTATTATTATTATTATTATTATTATTATTATTATTATTATTGCGTATGTACTAGCGTTGTCCCAATCGTCGTGGGAAACTTATGAGTTGTGACGAAGCGATTGGAGTGCAGTTTGAAAAAGTTGGGCATCCCTGATATCTTGGGTGGACTCCAAACATCTACCATCATTGGAACCACCAACATATTGAGGAAGATGCTTAACCTCTAAAGCTACTGGTCGGTAGCCGGTTTAAGTTTTCTTGTCTGGCAGGTGAATACCATCTCCCTGTGCGGGCTGTCATGCTGGAAATGAACTTTGTTATTATTATTGTTATTATTATTTGCAGACGTCTCTATACACGACTCTCGTTTTAATTTTGTTTTAATCACAATAATTTTGACTAGTTTTTAAACATACCAAGTACAACTTTATATCAATCGACTCGTAGTCGCACAAGGATTTTATTGGGAAAATGTTTGAGTTTAGTTTTCCGATTTTTTTTTTACATTATTCGTGGTTCGTAGTTTCTATGGAAAGGAATTTCATTCTCTTGGACGCCATATCTGGAGATGTAAAAGGCTCTAACAGGAAAACATTTGCAATCCCAATGGAGAAATTAACTTCACGTTGATTAGGAACAACAATAAAGGTTGTTATGCAGCTAATGTGACAACTGGTGTTAAATGTTCATGTGGTAAAGTGTTATCTGTGGATTTTCATCGCCATGGATTAGAACTGGAGATGCCTTGATACCTGACTTGCTGTTAATTACTCCACAAAAAAAGTTTTTCACACTTGAATTGACGGTGGGGCATGAAACAAACCTGGATAAAAATGCTTTTCGCAAATATGAAAAATATAGTTCTTTAATTCGTGATTTACATTCCAGCTTTTCGAAAGTTAGCTTCGTAAATCTTTCCATTAGCTCTTTAGGTATATTCGGTCATTCTTGTATTACTTTTAGTGAAATGTGCAACGTTTTGAACATCGACAACAAACACGAGCGCTTTCTCTCAACCAAACTTTCCAATATAATTATTCACACCACATACTACATATTCTGTCGTGGAAACCAACCATGGACAAACTATTGTCATTTTATTACTTTTGTTAGTTAAATATTTAATTTTGATTTTGTTAAATAGGCAAGCCAATGCACACCATCTTGATTAGTGAGGTTTGTATTTGTGTTATTATTTCATTATTGTTGTTTTTGTTATTAATTCTCATCATTATTATTATTATTATTATTATTATTATTATTATTATTATTATTATTAAAACGAATATTTTTACAGGATAATTCCTATCCTGTAAAACTGTATATATGCATAACACCTATGCATATATACAAATAAAAATACAAATACATAAATACATATATACAAATAAAAATCTCATAAGCTTCTCAAAGCTCCTATTTTCCCTAGACTCGTGCTGGGAGATAGTCCATAAACACTTGCAAAAATGTGCAATTCACTCCATTCCCCCTACAGTATAAAACGAAATAATCTCGTTCATTGCATCGTTAGTCAAGGGAAAAATTAACGACAAAATAGGGAAAGCTCATACCTATACTGTTATGACTGATGGGGCGGCTGACAAAAATTTCATAAAATGCAGAGGCTTATATAAACAAGACGATGGACTGATCCCAGAGCACTGTCTCGGTATGAAGAATGTAACTGACGGATACGAAAAAGGAATAATCGAATCAGTGAAGGCATCGATAGTAAAGGTTCTCATATCCAAAGATCGGTAAGTCTCTCAATCGTTTCATGAGACAAGTGTCATGTCAGGTGGTCTCAGTGACCTACAAAAGTTGATAAGTGACTACTACAATAGGTATTTTATATATATATACACTGTTTCATACATCAAATTCATTTTGTTGTTTCATTTGCCATGAAAACTTGGATGAAAAAGAAGAGTACGTTGGCATCGTCACCTCGTTGTACAAATTATTTAAGAAAGGTGTCGCCGGAGAATCATATGATGGTTCCGCATTAAAGAGACTCGCTGAAACGCGATGATCAGGCCATTTCCATTGGACACAAGAACATAAACAAAAACTATCGAGGAATTGTTGGTACCCTCTTGATCGCCTCCAAGCAGAAAGTTGATGAGCGAGGATAGAGTTTTGTGATCAGACTTCTTATTCGAATTGGTAGTTAAGAAGACAATTCTATCTTTTTCTTCGTTAATTGTATGTTGTTCGGCATACTTCAGCCAAATAATATTGCAGTCAAGACCTTGCAGTTTCCAAGTTAGAATTTTGGGTCAGCATGTAGTGTTCTCAACGAAATAAGAATCGGAAGTGAAAAAGTACAACAATGATTCTTGAATGAAAATCGACACGGTCATGAAACGATTTCCTTCTAACCACATTGGCGATGGTCAGCATCCAAGAAGGTTGGCCACAATTCCTTCTCACTTGTGGGCCTATGTCATTACTTTGCCGATATCGTCTGCTCGTCACACAAATGTTAAGATACTAGAATGCTTGGATTTGCTTTTCTCAGAATTATAGTATTGGTCCTCCACTCAGAACATCACCCTCTGGGAAGCAATGTGCGCATTGCCCCCTGGACCTTTGGACCTTTCGTGGCCTCTTCAGAAAAGTAATGATTCACGATTATCGAGTTAAATTGCGTTCCTTAGCTCATCATGTCATGCGAATTCCATCTTCTTATAACTGGAAAAACTTTGGTGGCTTTTTGTATTTTATAAGCAGATATTTAAGGATAACTAGTTTGTTTTGTTTATAATGGTTCAAAATGTACCAAACTTTTCCTCCAGTCTATTTTATCTCACCTCTAAGAATATTTATCTCAATTGCTTGGATATTTTGGATTAAGACTTCCCCTAAGAAATCTTGTCCATTAAAACGTTACTCAATTTAAAACTGTCTTAAAAACAGTGCCACTTCATTAGTAACGCTATAACGACTAGCAATATGCTAAAATCACCGTATGTTAATGCTGACTACCCTGCTTAGACGCTCTGCAGGCCCCAGCAGATTTTTACTCACTTTACTCGTCGGTGCCCTCTTGTCTATTTTTTTTCTCGTTACAAGGCTGCCTTTAATTACTTTGATTCATCGCTTTTGTCCCTTTTCCAACTCCAACTCAGTTTTTTGAAATTTGATGATGCATGTGAGCTCACAAACTAAAAGTACTCACTAAAGAGAAAAGCTGTTCTAAAGAAAAAACCAGAAGAGCTCACGATAGACAATTAACATTTGCCTGTTGATACAAACGAATGAAGAGTCCGAAAGCTTTTCACAGTTGCGTCTATTTTGCACGACAAGATGGACAGTTACTGCCCTTCATTCAATCTTGCAGAAATATATACCATTAGTACAGATGTTAGCTTTTTGAAAACAAATCACGACAGCCCTCTAACCCAAGTAAAAGAGCACGAGCTGGTCCAATCAAGGACTCGATAAAGTCTGCAGGACGATGTTACTGAAAAATTGGGGCTATTGTTAGTCACTATCGCTGAATAAATGTTTGTTTGTTTAGGTGAGAAAAATTCATAAAGTAAAATTTCAATAAATAAAAATTTCTTGTAGACACATTACTTACCAATGCAGTTAATGCTATGGTAAGTAATGTCTCTGTAGGAAATTTATTGGTAAGGCTCTAACGCCTCTCCTTCAAGTTTAGGAGTAGGTTAAAATGGTATCAAATTTAAGATGATTTGTAAAACCATGAAATGGTTGAAAATTGAATAAAGCACCAACAAATATCCATGTCAAAAAGCTTACTCGCTATTCTATAAGAACCAGGGCAGCGCCAAGTATTTTCCCCCTAGGCACTGAATGTTTTTGTTAATTGTCCTTCTAGCGACTTAGTGTCATATGAAGCCTGGAGGTCTATGCTCTGTGACATACCTCCAAGGTTCATTTGATTCTATATGTTCTTGTCTCAGTCAGGTTACCTTTGAAATAAAAACGTTATTGAAATTAAGCATGTGTGAATTTTACAAAAATTTTCGTGTAATTGCGAAATTTATAAATGTTGATATATTTCGTTTTCAAATTGATTCGTAAATCAGCTCGGCAATGAAAACTAAGGCAACACCTTAATGAGGTGATCGAAATAGTGTGTCAAAACAGCCCTGCGGTAACTAATGTTTCTAAAATATACCCGGTATCAACCTGGAAGACCGCACCTTGAAATTGATCAAACAGAGCTATTATCAATAGTAATCAAACTTCTACAAAATTAAACGGTACACGAGTACACAGAAGCTTTAATCAATGACAAGGCTTTCATCACTATATGCTTCCTCTATCCCTCTGTATTAGATTTTTTAACAAATCTGCAACTAACTGAAGATCCTGAGGCCTGGACATTCTGTGTTCTCCATCTTTAACCAAAACAGTTTCAACATCCAATGACCTTAATTTTTCTGTCAACAATAAAGAGGTTTTGTATGGAACTGTCTGGTCATTCATTCCGTGAATAAGTCTTACTGGGCAATCAAGTGGGATTGTACTATGTAACAAAACGTTTTTACCAGCATCTTTTAAACATCTTAACGAAATCTTTATAGGTGCATCAAAATATTCTGAAGGTAAGTTCAGGTATTCTTTTTCTTCAACTCTTAACTTCTCCTCTGCAGAAAGGCTACTATATCTATGATACAGAATATCTGGAGCTGATGCAATGCCAACCAGTGAGTCAATTCTTTCTGGCTCCTCTAAAGCGGTTAGCAGCATGATCCAGCTACCAATACTTGAACCGACGATGATTTGAGGGCCTGAAAGAAAGTTTAAAAAATCAGCTAAAATAATACTTTTTACAATGCTTGGATCAGTTCAAGGATAAATTGATCAATATTGATAAGATCTATAAAAATACACAGTGTGTTATCAACGGATATTTGACAGAATTGTTTGAAATCTTGGGGTAGGCGTAGGCTGGGATGTCTACATTCACCTACACTTTTCACTTTCATTTTGTGGCTTCACGCTTTTAATGTATGGGGCACATGAGTATAACACACATATGAGTTAAATCACCAAATATTTAAGAAATAGGAAGATGCACAGGCCGAGAAAGACAAAAAACAACCATGACCTTTCGAATTTGAGATTCTTTTGAAAAGCAAGAAATTAAGCAATCTTTTGTAACACTGGGGGTGAAAAGCAAGCAAATATAGTCTAACAGGTGTTGATCACCCCGAATCCTGCCTTTGGATAGGAAATACCATACGAAAATTGAAACTTTTAAAAATACCACACAAGGTTTTCGTGATTTTTAAAGTCCAGAGATTTTTGGAAAAGAAAAAACAAACAAGAAATATTTGCGGGTACAGTGGAACAAAAACTAAGTAACACCTGTGCTAGTCTCCAACAGTGTAGATCTTGTCTAAAAAACGTGCTTTGATTTAAAAATTAAGCTGCTTGCAAGAAAACTTAAGTCTTGACAAAACTCTGTTCAGTAATGTACGGTGTGTATATGGCAATATTTTCCTCTTCAGGGTATTCAAACTCTTTCAGCTCTCAAGATAACAGCTAAAAGAGAGTTGTAAAACTTACGCTCTGAAAATTAATAAAACTGAGCATAAATTATTAATAATTGGATGATATCCACACATTCTCAAAAAATAATTCAATTTCATTGGCATAATCTTCAAAGGCCTTTTAATAATAAATTACTTATAAATCGGGTTAAGGAAAAAACCTTTAGGGAAAAAGACAGTTTCATTTCATTGGGTTCCATTTAAAATAGAATTATGTCATAGTTGATTCAAAACACAGCAATCAATAACCTTGCTTTGATTTGGTTTCCATATTTATGGGGTCAATAGTTGATTAAAATGTTAATTTAGTTAAAATAGTCTATTAACATTGCTGCTATGGAAGTTATGTGATTAGTATTACAGTGAGAAAATAAGTACGATCAGAGCATTTTGGATCTTCGTTTCTACGTCACAGAGGTTACAGTGTGTTTCTGTTTGGTTAGGTTATCAGAAATGGTTTTACTTGTGCATTCACAAAGGCAGCCTTATCTTGCTTTTAGCAATTATTCCAGCATTATTACAAAGATATAATTTTGAAAGAAATTGGTTATACTTACACATTTTCCTGTTTCGTATAAAACGACTTTTGGTCACCAGCTGCAGCTGATTAAACATTTCGAAAATACTTATGGAGCAATTAGGTACAACACCCTTGAATCATTGTACTTGTACTCCAGCAACTTGCCTTAAAATTGGATGGTTATTTTAAAAGTTCGTGTCAATTTTAATCCCATTAATAGTACGTTTGACTCTTTACGTTCACTGAATTTTAGAAAAGTGTTTCTATGAGAACATGCTAAGGCGGTGAGAAGAGAGAACATTATCTGTTCTTTGTTATTTTTTTATATTCCCTTTCCATTTTACTTTCAAAATACCATGTTTTAAGTTACTAGGTGGATCATTATGAAGTGAGGAGGAAGTACGATAGTAAAGCAAGTTCTATTCTATTCGTCTTCCATCACTAAAATGCAATCAGAAATGTTCTGTGTGGTACGAAATGTCGTTGGTTACCATTATTCCTACTCAGCAGCTATGTTAAGATGTTGATCGCATTCGGGACAGAGTGGGTAAAATACTTTTAAAAAACTGTTTCGAAAATAAGATTATGGTTATCTCACCAAAATATCTGGGGTTTATTTGTAAAGATTGATAAACTGAGAGAAGCTCGAATTTCTCACGATAAGGATATGTTAAGCAAAACGGAAACTTCTATAAGTAAAAACATTCCGAATGCAACATTCTGAGATAAACACTCATCAAATCTGAACAAAGTGACGAAGAAAGAGTCGTCGGATTGCACGTTCGATAAACTGAGAGAATTTAGAATCTCTCACGAAGAGGGTATGTTAAGCATAGCGGAAATTTCTATAAGTAAAAAAAATGCCAAATGCAACTTTTAACATTCTGGGATAAACATTCATCAAATCTGAGCAAAGTGACGAAGAAAGTGTCTTCGGATCGCGCATTCGAAATGGAATCAATTGTGTAGGATGAAAAGACCGTGAAAACAAAAAATCCTATCTGGGTTGATATTGGACTAAAACAAGTAACATCAGTCATCTTTAGAACGAACTTAGGCCCTTGGACATATCAAATTATACCTCTAAAAATTTCAACCCTCTGTCACTGGCTTACAAGCTCACAAGATAGTTGAACAGCAATAAAGGCCAAGGTGCCGGTAATCGAAGTGGAGTGCCTTCTTGACACAGGCTCAATGGCATCCTTGGTATCCGATGAATTTTACCTGAAAAAGCTCAAGGGTGTATGCAGTGGAATAAAGGCAAGAGGAAAGATGTTCACCCTACATGGTGCCAATGGGCTAATAATTCCAAACCTTGGATACCTGGAACTTGATTATCAAATGGATGGAAAACGCTCAGCAAGTGTGGAATTTTGGTCCTGAATGGCACTCCAGCTATCTAACAACAAAGTCGAAGCCACCAACACATTTTGGGAACAAATGTTCTGTCAAAGATTCCAGCTTAGCATAAGGTGCTAAGGTAAGATGCCAAAAGGGAAGCTGTACCGGGAGAATGCCAAAAGCCAGCTGGAAAGCGGCACCTCCCAAAGATTGCAATGGGAAAAAACGGTATGGGTTCCCTAACTGTCAACCATTGCAGTTCCAGTGACAGGTACCTATTGTGGAACTAATGCACTTGTACAGGCACTTGCTGTTTTCCTTTCCAAAGGGCTTCAAACTGGAATGCGTCTACTGGAATAATCATCATCCAGGTTTGAGGTCCAAGTGACAAATCCTAGTAGAAGGTGGCGCTGAGACCAAAGGATGGATTGGAACTAATGAACCCAAGGAAGATGTACTGACAAGGGAGCAGTTGAAACTAACAGTTAAAGGCCATGAGGTGACAGAATGCTGCATCGCTACAATCTATCGCTAAGTTGATTAACCAATGGAAGATGTTATGCTGCTACCACAAAAAAAGAATTACTTCCTACAAAGAACCCTGACAGCTTTCCAGGATCAGAAAAGATAAACAGAAAGCAGTACAGCTTTTCAAACAGTATGTGGTTATCTTCGAGCATGACAGAGATGAGCCAAGATGTACACAGTCAGTGCAACACAGGATCCAGACAAATGATAAAGTTCCTGTAAAGCAATATCATTGCAGGATTAGTACAAACGAGTTTAGTGAGGTGAAGAAACACTTGCACTAGCTGCTGATAAAAGGTGTTATCAGACAGAGCCAGAGCAGCCATACCTCACTAATACTAGTCATATGCAAAAAGTTTGGTGCACTATCCCTATGTGTGGGCTACAGTTGTCTCGATGCAAAGACAAAGAAGGATGCATATCCCCTTTTCTGGGATTGACGTATCCCAGAATGCCCCAAGATGTGCAAGATACGTCTCCACAATCATCTTGTATCTGCATACAACCAGGTGAAAGTACACAAGGTAGATTGTGACAAGATAACATTTACAACTCCAATGGGACTCTTTGAATATAATGATATCCCATTTGGACTATGAACTGCAAAGGGTACATTCCCAAGACTCTAGCAGCCTGTTTTTTTAAATGACCTGCTGCAGATACTCTTGGTGTACCTGGATGACATCATACTTTACAGTGATAGTGTTGCAGACCATCTCAGACGTCTTGAACATGTGTTTGCCAAATTGAGAAAACATGGCTTACACATTGAGCCTGGCAAATCCCAATTCTTCAAAGCTCAGGTGACCTACCTTAGACATTTGGCATCAGTTGCTACAGCCTAAATTAAAATAAAAGTAGTGGAAACATGGGCAGTTCCAAAAAAGGTGAAGGACTTCAGAGGCTTTTTAGCATTTGCACCCTACTACCGATGTTTTGTTCCTGGTTTTGCTTAGATGGCAGTCCCTCTCCACAAAACCAGCTGTGATATCAACTAAGGACAAGAAGAAACAAGGAGCAATCAACAGCAAGCAATGTGATGGAAATTGCCAGAAAGGATTTGAAGCATTAAAGAAAGAACTGATTACTGCACCAGTACCTGCTTATCCTGAGTACGCAAGATGGCCTGGAATATCATCAGGAGCAGTTCTGGCCCAAAAACAGGATTGCAAGACTCAAGTTATTTGCTTTGACATCGGCTATCACAGAAAAATTCTGAAAATACTTTCTTGGATCAACCTTTGTAGACTATACAGAAAATAATCAATTTACCTCCTTGTAAAGCAAAAGTAAGACAAAGGCTTACTCTAGGTACATAAGTAGGTAAGTTTTAATTTCAAGTGGGCAACTTAAATTTCAAAATCACATACAGAATAGGCAGGGGCAGTTTCAATATTGATGCCTTATGCCACCTTAGGAGATGCAAACCAGCCAATGGGGAAATGGGTGATCCAGACAAATACTTGCCCTTCAAGAGAATTGTTGCTGATGTTCTTGCTATTACAACTGGAAATACCATTGTTTCATTGGCTGTCTAACTTGAGCTACTTGGCAATCCTGAAAATGTGAGTCTCTGGCCTCATTGACTCAGGAAAAGATTAACAAGCTGGTTTTATCACTTCCAATGTTGCAAAAGGGCTAGATACTAAATTTGCAACAGCAAGATACACCACAACAGAGAATAATACACTATGTAAACCGGTAGAGACAGTCACACATAGAGAAAAGAAAGACCAAACACCACAGATTCTGAGACTTTTCAATTACAAGATAAGTATCATTGAAACCGATGGAATACCTTGGTCAAGATTATTAGTGCCGCTGGAGGTAAAGAGAAACATCTTTCTGTTGTGCCAGAAGTCCTTCAGCCTGATGTAATGAAAGCTACACATGTTAAGTGTGGTCAGCAAGGATCAGAGAGGACTGAGAAGGTATTATGCCAATGGTGCTGGTTGTCAGGAATACACAGTGATGTAAACATTTTGATTTCCAGATGTGAATTGCGCATGGTAGCTGAAAGACCAAACTCCTGTGGGGAGTATCATCACAACCAAACCTTTAGAAGTACTTCCTATGGACGTCACATAATTGAAACCCGCATCAGGAGAACATCCTTCTAGTCACAGGCATGTTTACAAAGTATACTAATGCAATAGCACCAAACAATCAAACGACAAGCACTTTTGGCCAAGCCCTTGTACAAGAACAATTCATGGTATATGGTGATCCACAATGACTCCATCCAGAACAAGGTAGATCTTTTGTACCCAAAATGGTAAAGGAACCCTGTCATATCTATGATATCAATAAGTTAAGAACCACTCCACACCAGCCCCAAGGAAATGGACCATGTGAATGATTTACCCATACATTACATGAGCTGCTGAGAAATTTGCCACTTGAGAAAAAGAAGCAACGACCTGAACATCCAAAGGAGCACTATATTATGCCTATGATGAAACATCACATTCTTTAAATGGGATATTTAAAGAATGTGATGTTATTGTGACTGTTTAGACAAGAGCCTTCTCCGCCAGTGGACCAGGCTGTAACTCTAGAGGCAGAGCCAATACCAGAAGATTGGACATGGGTTACCAAAAATCAAGAGGACCTGTGGGAAGCACAGAAAAGAGCATCAGAGTGACTCAAAGAGGAAAAAATTACAAGGGGAAGAAATATGATAGTCACCTTCATACCAAAGAGTGCATAATTAAAGTTGGAGAAAGAGTTTTGCTGAGAGATTGGATGATAAGAGGCTGAAACAAAATTCAAGACAGATGGAGCAGCACTGTATGTTAAGTAGTTGAGTGTCTAGAGAATGGCACCTTTGTTTTGAATCAACTAATGCCATGGTATTCCCAGATTAGTGAGGCATAATAAGCTCTAGAAATGATCATCAAAAGTGTTTTTTCCAAGGCTTTCATCAAAACCTAGGTCACCTGGTAGCTATCAAGAAAAAGGATCAGTAAGAGAGTCATCAGGTAAGAAGCAAACAATGGTATGTAACTATTGACATTATTCCACTTGTTTCCAGGGGGAAACATGATGAGATTAGAAGTAACGGTGATGAAAATAACGAGTTGCTAATGACAATACCTCACCAAAATACAAGGAGTACTGCTGGACAACACAGTAACAAGTTTCATTTGCAAAGATCAGTGAATGACTTAGAAATGAATAACATTAGTCATATTTAGCTATCACAGGTATATGATTACCAAAGTTGGGTGGGAATATCAAAAGATGAATTTTAGATACTGTTTTTGATTATCAAATCAATCTTTGAAAAGATTTCATCCAAAAATTTAATTTGAAGACAACAAATATAATTCAATTGGTATGCTGAATTGATTGTCATACCCCATTTAATTTGAGCGGAATGCATGACAGGTGGGCACAGCCCATGTAACCCCTAAGCAATGATATTTGTTTACATAGTTGTTTACAAGTTTCTCATACTTTTTCAATAATGAAATCCTCTGATTTATATCATAATTCCCTTTAAATAAGCAAACTTATCCAAATGAATCAGTCTATGAGTTCATAGCTCAACACCAGGTAGCTGGGTATTGTTAAGAAGTTACTGCCACTGTAAGATTATGAATACGAGGGTGTTTTGTCTACAATGATAATTTTGTAGTAAAGAGTACCTGTTGCAATATTCCTTGAAATCTTGTTGTTCCTGTGTGACCGCCACAGCTGTCCCATAACATTTTGGTGTCAGAAGTTAGGATTTCAGGTGAAACCATTTTGATGACAACATACTAATATTCTTTGAAATCCCATTTGTTCCTGTATGACTGCCAGTGCCATCCCATTACACATAGAAGTTCTCATCCAAGATTGCTTGCTTTTCTCAGAAAAATGAAGCCATTTGCTTCAATACTTAAGAGAAGCATTGTTTTACAATATGTCTTCCCTGGGCCTACTCTAAGCCATCCATCTTAAGAAATTTCTCTGTTGCTAACCAGTTACTTAGCACTTCTGTTGTTTTTGACTTGATCAAGCAACCCATTAAGTCAGCAGCTCTATCCAAGAATGGACTTGTCTCAGAAAAACCAAAAATTTTCCATGGAGAAGTCAAGCTATCCCATTAAATGCCACCTACATGAACTATGCCAATTATGCCATATGATGTACAGCAACACTCCATGCACTGTTGTCTCATGTATATTTGTCACAAAAAGACAGTAGCAACAATAACTTCCTGTATCTTCTCTACACCATTTGTTTCACTTGTGGATGTGCCTCATCATCATCAATACTAACCATAGCAATGCATTTTGGGCTTTCACTAATAACCCACATATATGACTTGTGACTTGTTAGTTTGTGGAGCTACAAAATACCTGAGGTTCTGGATTTAATTGTTCAAGCAGGCAAAGATTTCAAATCTCATGCAAGGCCTTTAATTGAAAACAGGAAGGGGACCAACCCATGAAACTCTTTAACAAAATCCTTTCAAAGGGAGTGCTGTCTGACCTTGGCAACTGCAAAAATGGGCATTAATGGGGCAATTACAATATAATAATTTACTCAAGAACTTAAGTCCAAGAAAAGTACTGCTAATTAAATGCCCATTCTGGTGTTGCCTACACAAAACTTAAATATAAAAAATAACTAAAAATAGTATACAGTACAGATCTAATGCATATAGAAAAATGTACATCATATGTCAATGGAAAACAGATGAGAAAAGATAAGAAAGACATTATTGGTGGCTACTTTATAAAAAGAGCAAACAGTGAAATAGCGACAACAGAAGAAGACATTCAAAATAAATGGAAGGCTTATTTTTATGAACTGCTGAACAAAGAAAATCCTAAAGAGAGGGGAAGTGGAATGTGTGGAGGGGCCTATACAGGATGTAGGTAAGGAAGAGGTAAGAGAAGCGCTGTCAGCAATAAAGGCAAACAAGGCTCCTGGACAGTCTAACATGTCCAGTGACATACTCAAGGCAGCCGGTGAGGCAGGACTGAAGCAACTCACAAGCGTTTATCAGAACATTATGTAGAGGGAGGTGTGCACAGAGGAATGGATGGGCATCACAACGGTCCCTTTTTACAAAGGCAAAGGTGATCTTCTTGACTGCAATAAGTTTCGTGGTTTAAGACTTCTTGAGCATGGTATGATGATCTTTGAAAGAATTCTGGACAACAGGCTGAAGGCAATAGTAAAGATTGGCAAAAACCAGTTTGGGTTCATGGAGAAGAACTCTATGACAGATGCAATATTTACTCTTCAACAATTTCAACAGAAGTACAGAGAAAAGAAAAGGAAACTTTATCATATTTTTGTTGATTTAGATAAAGCATTTGATAGGGTTCCTCGTGATGCTGTACTGTGGGCACTGAGGAGGGAAATGGTCCCTGAGAGGCTTATAAAGTTAGTCATGGGACTATACATTGATTCAAGATCTTGTGTGACAGTGGCTAGTGGAGTGTCTGATTCCTTTGAGATCTCTGTCGGGAGTGCATCAAGGATCAGCTCTGAGCCCACTTTTGTTCAACCTTATTATGGAGGAGGCCATCAAAGAGTGTAGGAAAGGAGCACCATGGAGCATGCTCTAAGCAAATGATTTGGTATTGAAAAGTGAACCCAAGGAGGCAGTTGAATTCCAATTTCAGTCCTGGAGAGAAGCATTGGAACGGAGAGGCCTGCAGATTAACATTGACAACACAAGGATACTAGTGACTTGTAAAGATCACAAGACAGTGGTGCCAACAGGTCAATATTCTTGTGGTGTTTGTGGTAGGGGAGTCAGAGTAAATCCAATTTTCTGTGACATGTGTAGAAAGTGGGTACACCGATGATGCTCTGGCCTACATAATGTTGTCGGAGCTCAGAACTTTGTGTGTCCAGCATGTATTCACAGAGCAAATGGACTCTCAGCAGAAAGTGATTCCATAGATCTTGAACCTGGTGATGTCAGAATAGAGGAGGTAGAGACATTCTGTTACCTTGGTAACATGATAGACAGAAAAGCAGGGGTGGAGATAGCTGTTCAGGTGAGAGTTGTGGCAGTGTGGAGCAGCTGGCATGAGGTTGCAGGAGTCCTGTGCAATAGACATACTCCACTGAAGAGCATATATGAAGCTTGCATTTGGGTAGTTCTTCTATATGGAGTTGAAACATGGCCTCTTACACAAAAACTGTAAAAGTGCCTTATCAGCTCTGATAGACACAGGCTTTGCTACATGACTGTAGTGTCACTGCAAGATAGGGTCAAAAGCTCTGAAGTTGCAGAGAGGTGAAGACTCTATCAGGTAGTGAACTTAGTATGGACAACAAGGTTGAGATGGTTTGGCCACATAAAGAGATGTAGAGAACCTGATGTCTTAGCAGTTATATACAACTGGGAAGTAGAAGGATGGCAACCATGCAGAAGGCCAAAGAAAACCTGGCTTAATGTGGTGCAGGAGGACCTCAAGTCACTGGGAATAGATGAACAGCTTGCTGATAGCCAAGATGAATGGAGAAGAGCTATCAAACATCCTACCCCACAAGATGGGAACACCTGATGCTAAAAGGATAAGTAAGTACATGTACATAAGTATATCTCCAAAAGGTGTTCAAAAGAGTTCTGGAGGTCATAATCAGGTCACAAATCTCAATTGACAGTATGCAGTTTGGCTTCATGCCTGGATGAGGAACCACTGACTCCATCTTTATCATCTGTCAGATCCAGGAAAAGTATGTAGGTAAACACAAGGACTTGTTCTTTGCTTTTGTTGATCTTGAAAAGACATTCAACTGCATTCCCAGGAAGGTGTTATGGTGGGCAATGCACAAGCTTGGTATTGATGAATGGATAGTGCATGTTGTTCAGGCAATGCACTGTGCCTCAAGGTCTTGAGTGAGAGTGAATGGTAAATTTAGTGAGGATTTCCATATCAATGTTGGTGTCCACCAGGGATCAGTACTGAGCCCTCTCATTTTCATTATTGTGATGGCAGCCCTCTCACATGAGTTTTGATTGGGCTGTCCATGGAAACTTCTGTATGCTGATGATCTATTCATAATTGCTGACTCCCCAGAGGAAGGTCTTAGGAAGCTTGCATTGTGGAAGGTGAACACTGAGTCTAGGGGTTTGCGAATCAACATGAAAAAGACAAAAGTTTTGCATTGCAAACATGGTGTGTATAGATGGCAAAAATCCAGTAAATGGCCTTGTGGGGTCTGCCACAAAAGTGTTGGAAGCAGCTCCATCTACTGTTCTCTTGGCCTGCACTGGGTTCACAAGCAGTGCTCTGGCATAAAAGGCAGATTGGTAAAAAATGCCAAGTTTACATGTACTTGTTGCAAAAACCCAACACCCACCCCAGGTCCAACAAACTTCGCTATTGGTAATGAATTTCTGGAAGTTGTCTCTACTTTCTGCTATCTTGGGGATATGGTAGGCGACAATGGAGTGTACAAAGAGGCAATCACAACCAGGACACAATCGGCCTGGGAAAAGTTTAGAAAACTCATTCCTTTTCTCACCAATAAGGGCATTCCTCTGACGTCGAGTGGGTGTGTCTTTGTTGCTGATGTCCAAGAAGTTATGACAATGCCATGGTTAGGTGGATCTGCTCCTCTGCATGGCTGATCTAAGAGATCCTCTTGATGTCCCTTCCCTGGTAGTTACCCTCAGGTGTGCAAGATTAAGATGTTTTGGACATGTGAGGAGAGTGGATGCTGACTCCCTGCAACACAGAATGCAGACTTTTCAGACAGGAGGAAAATACTGTGGCCATCCTAAAAAACGATGGATTGACAACATCAAAGCTGACTTGTTCACACTGGGCATCTCAGAGCATCCAGCCACTGAAAAGAAAGCCTGGAGAGCAGCCATCAACACCAATGTAAACATGACAGGAAGGCATCCAATCCCAGCTGCTGGGAACAAAAGATGTTAAATCATGCAGTAAGTAGTAAGTGTTATGAACAGCGCACAAGAAAACCCCTTCAAAGTTCTGTTATTTGTGACAAGAGATCGTCTTAGCAATAGACAAAAGAATTTGACGTCATCAGACTTCTGTCAACAAAGCATGAACCGCACAAGGGAACATTATGACTGCAAAATATGGTTATTGTACGAGGAATTGTTTTAATGATCATACCTTTACTATATTTAGCCATACAGTAATGTTAGTTTTTAAATAGCAATTTGTTTACCATATTTAGAGTTAAGTATAAATGCATTTGAAGTTTGAATTAGCTTACCACTTTAAGATGTAATTCTATAAAAGGGCATCAGATAGAAATTCAGTAAAGAATGAATAATGAAGATAGTTTGATTAAACTCAGCTGCAACAGTCAGCCAAGCAGATAACAAAGCCTAATGCCATTGCCATAGACTAAGTCTATCTCAATGCCTATTGCCAAGACTATTGTGAGACAATTTCGATGTAAGTAATAACATTTGAAGTCAAAATTATGCTTTGAAGTCACGAATTATCCTGATTAAACTAATGATAGGTGAGACAATCTTCACAGCAATATCAGTGTATGCACCACAATGTGGTTTGAGTGAAGAGGTCAAGGATGAATTCTATGACAGTCTCATTGCAGTCACTGGTAAGCTGGCAGAGAAAGAGGTTGTTGCTATTGCAGGTGATCTAAATGACCATGTTGGAAGATCAGCATCTGGGTTTGAGGGAGTCCATGGAGGAAATAGATATGGTGACCGAAATAAGGAGGGTGAAAGAATTCTAGAGTTTTGACTTGCCATGGACATCTTGGTGGTGAATACTATTTTCAACAAAAGAAATAGCCATCTGGTAACCTACGAGTCTGGGGCAGCTATGACTCAAGTGGACTACATTTTAGTAAAGACAAAAGACAGGAAGTATTTGTAAGATGTAAAAGTGATACCTGGTGAAGAATTTGTGACCCAGCATAAGCCAGTAATTTGTGACTTCAGGATTAAGAAAGTATATAAAGTGAAAAGAAAGTATATCCCAAGGAATGTGTGGAGACTAAATGAAGGACAAGTAAAGCAGGCCTTTGAAGATCAAGTGAATGGAATTGTGGTTACTAGTCCAGGGAAAGACCTAGGAAGTGTGGGCAAGCAATGGGAGAAGATCAAGGATACACTTTTGAAAGCCACAGACCAAGTCTCTGACTAAAGGGCCTCCACATCATAGAGCGACATGGTGGTGGAATGCTTCTGTTGAAAATTATGTGAAAGAGAAGAGAAGGCTGTGGAGTCAATGGAAAAAGGGGTAAGTGAACAAAGAAAGGTATCTGGAGGCCAAGAGAGCAGTTAGGCAAGCAATCTACAAAGCAAAGATATATGCTGAGAAAAGAAGGTTTCCAGACATAATGCATACAGATGACCAGAAGATTGAAGTATTGACGATAGCTAAGCAGATGATCAAGACTAATCAGGATATCATTGGAGAAAAGTGTATCAGGAATGATGATAGAGAACTTGCAGCAAGTGAACTTGAAAAGAAGAATCCCTGGAAGTGCTATTATGAGAGATTGTTGAACATAGAGTTTTCTTGGGGCAGAGAAAATCTTGGAGAGGTAGAAACAGTATCTGGACCAGCCATTTTCATTGAGAAAGAAGTGGTGAGGGAAGCTGTAAAGAAAATTAAGAAAGGCAAAGCAGCCGGTCCTTCAGGAATTGTGGCAGAGATGGTATAGGTATAGAGATGATCACTGATTTGGTTTTATGCCTGGATGAGGAACTATTGATGCCATTTTTATCCTTTAGACAAATGCAAGAGAAGTACCTTGGGAAGAACAAGAAGCTGTACTTTGCCTTTGTGGATTTGGAAAAAGCCTTTGACAGAGTGCCAAGAGAAGTTGTTTGGTGGGCTTTACAGAAACTAGGAGTAAGTGAATGGCTGATTAAGGTTGTTCACGCAATGTACAGAAATGCTAAAAGTCAGGTAAGGGTCAACAGTTCCTATACTAAGAGTTTTGGTGTGGGAGTTGGTGTTCATCAGGAATCTGTACTAAGTCCATTGCCTTTTATTTGTGTTTTGGAAGCACTGTCAAGAGAGTTTCAAAAGGGTT
>RDPX01000054.1:1404789-1420231 GCA_003991215.1 Morbakka virulenta
ACTTAGACCTATGGAAAGTGCATTTGGAGGGCAAGGAAATTGAAGTTGTCCAGACGTTTTGCTACCTTGGTGACACCCTTGGAGCTGAAGGAGGAGCTGGTGAAAGTCTCACAGTAAGGATGGAGTAAGTCCAGGGGGCTGATGCCATTGTTAACCAAAAGAGCTCTGCCATTACCTACCAAAGCTAGAGTCTACCAGGCATGTGTACGTAGCACAATGGTGTATGACAGTGAAACTTGGCCAGTGAAAGCTGAAGATGTCAGCAGCATGGAGTGGAATGACATGAGAATGATAAGATGGATGTGCAATGTTAGTCTAAAGGACAGCTCAGTTCTAATGAACTCAGAAGGAGATTGAATCTGGACAGTATTGGCAGCTGTATGCAGAATAGAAGGCTTCATTGGTTTGGTCATGTGGAGAGAATGGACATAATTGCTTGGGCAAGTAGATGCAGAACAATCAAGGTGACAGGAACCACTGGCAGAGGAAAACTGAAGAAAACATGGGAGGAAGTGATAAGGAGGGATCTTAAACAAAAAGGTGTCAGCAGAGACCTGGTGAAGGATAGGATAACTTGGAAGTCAATTTCAAGAAAGTGTCTAACACATGCTAGCATGTAAAATGGACGTTAAACCAAATATGATGATGATGATGATGATGATGAATGGCCACTGTTCTTTGTTAAATTTATCGCCTCCAAACTAAATTTTTCTTCCATATCAATATTCTTTGCTGCAAAAACATCACCATTTTGGTGATAGACTTGACCCTTGATGCTTTTGTCAAAACATTGGAGCTGTTAAATATGTTTGTCTGCATCTATATATACTTCTTTGAAATATGCATTCTTTTTCTTGAGCTCCAGAACAGCATGATATAAAAAGTGGAACTATAAATAATTTATGGGATTCTTGAACATGAATGAAATGAGGCATGCTGCACTATATGGTGGCTTTACCATTTTGCTCTACTATTTCAAAATATGCCTTAAGCTTGCTCAATTTTACCAATATATTGAATATCACTATGCTTCTTACTAGCAAGCATGTTTGATTGTACCTCTTGAATGGGTTTAACAAAGCAGAGTTTTGGTCATGCAAGTCAAGAGAAAATGTCTGAGGATTCACCTGATAAACACACACACACAGGATATCCGATAATGTAGTGAACTTTTCATAAACAATAATTTTATTTAACATTCATCAACATGAATAATATTTTAAGGAAATTTCCAAAATTTGCCAAAAAGCTGACAAATTTTAGGCAGTTGCCAAAACTAAATTTTTAGTTGTATTAAAAAAAATTTTAAAGTGGCATTACTTTTTTTAAAAGTGCCATGTCTGGCAACATATTCAAATATCAACAGTGACCTGGTAGAATTATCAAGGTTATGGACAAAAAGGGACAATATTATGATAAAATTTAATTCTAAAATCCAATGCTGTGAAAAATAATGTAGGCTCGCTCACTCGCTTGGATCGATTGTGGCAAGGTACGGTGAATATAATCATTTGGAGAGCCCGCACTTGTTTTCATTCTCAACAATAAATATAATAAAAAAGTACCTTGCCGATATTACTTACCTTCTGTTACCTCTCTCAATATGGTCAAGGTATTTTCTTTCCATCGACTAATTGTAGCATCTTTCAAATCTCCACTTGATTCGCCGTGACCTTCATAATCAAATCTCACATAAGAGACACCCTCTTTTTTGCAGAAATCATACAAGAAGCTTGCTTTTGTCCCTTTCATGTTTGACATAAGTCCTTGGCAGAAAAGGATACCATATTTGGACTTCTGAACTTCGGGTTGGTACTTTTCATAGGCGATGTACCTGCCATTTCCTAGAGGTAATTTTTCTGCTCTCGATGATGACATAGTCGATAAGGATTCCTTCCTATGTTTCCAGATTAATGGAAAGCCTTGCCTGCAGGAGAAAAAACCTCTGATTGTTTGATTTGAAACTAAATAAAATACCATGGAAAATATACCTAATTACAAACCACTTATACGTTTCTGTCTGACGATATCTCAAAATACTGCCTCTCAACTAAGGTGAGACCAAAGCACTCTAAAAATGTGTATCTAGTACGACACCTGAGCATTACGTGCTATACCAAATTCGTTTCAACCAAATTTCTCAAGCTGACAAAAAAATTGGCAAAAGCGATTTCTGTTATTGTTGCTGTTGCTGCTGCAGCCTCTATTGTGACATACTTTGATGTTTTTCTTCCTGACTGCTGTGGGCATGTGTGGCGGAGCGAGTGACGAAGCTCCTGTTTACTGAAATCTAAAAAATTGAAGTAAATAATTAGTCTAAAGATTCACAGAACAGTTCTACAATATGATGAAGACGCTAAATTTAGCAACGTTTAATGTTCGTGGGCTGACTAAAGAACTTAAACAAGAACATTTAGCAGCAGATATATCTAAATATCGAGTCGATGTATGTTGTTTTCAAGAGACAAAAATAAAAAATGGTCTGGATAGAAATGTAAAAGGGTGCAGGCTGATTTGTTTAAAAGCTGACAGCAAACACTATGGAAACGGATTTATTATATCGGATACTTGGAAAGACCACATACATAAGTACTGGAGGGTAAATGACAGGATTTCTGTTTTACAGCTGAAAATGAATGATAAAAACAGAAAACCAATTTTGATAAACATTATTAACGTATATGCTCCGCATACGCAGAGAGTAAAAGACGATTCGACAGAAATTGATGAACTCTATGATGTACTAAATGATTTATTTTTGACTTTTAAGAACATGACAGGGAGTTACACTGTTATAGCCGGGGATTTCAATGCAAAAATTGGAAGACAACTACCAGGCGAAAGAAGTATTGGACAGTATTCGAGAGGGCGAAGGAATGCAAGTGGTCAGGCACTTCTTTACTTTTGTGACTCTCATGATCTGATAATTGGTAATAGTTGCTTCCAGCATCCAGCAAGACATCAAACTACGTGGCAGAATATAAGAAAGGATAAGGAAACAACTACATTAGTAACAATTTATAACCAAATTGACTATGTAATAATACCTCGAAATAAAAAACACTTACTAACTGATGCAAGATCGTATTCTGGAACAAAAGTGGACAGTGACCACAGAATAGTAGTATGCCGTTCAGATATTCAATTGTACAGATTTTACAAGAAGGTAAAGAAGAGAACAGATATTAGATATGACACAAGGCGTTTAGTGAATGATGAGGATACAAGGGAAGCTTATAAGAGTGTGTTAAAAGAAAAGATGATAGAAAAGGAAGTAAAATGGGATGAAATGAAAAATGCAATTATTGAAACTGCTGATGAGGTTTTAGGAAAATTCAAAAATGAGAAGAATGTTAAACACTACAATGCTAACATTGATTATCTATCGGAAATGAGCAAGAACTTACGCATACAAATACAAAATTGTGGTAACACTGAACATTACCTAAAAATGAAAAAAGAAAGAAATAAAATTACAAAGTTAATTCAAAGAGAGGTAAAGAAAACACGCGAAAAGCAAATTGATAAAATAGTAGATGTTATTTCTGAAACAAAAGATGATTGTAGAATGTTCGAGGCTGTACGTACACTGCATCAAGATAAGAGCGAGAATTTATTTATATATGACAAAAATAAGAGAAAAATAACAAATAGTAGAGAAATTCATGAAACTGTTAAAAACTATTATCATTCAAAGTTCTATGATCCAAATCAACAGAGTATTGTTAAGATAAAAGAAGGTGATATGAATAAACCACTAAATAATCCAATAAGCAGCAAAGACGTAAGGTTATGTATTCAAAAGATGAAAAACAATAAAGCAGCAGGACATGACAATATCACAGTAGAAATGGTTAAATATGCAGATTTAGATGAAGAAGTGGCAATGGTATTAAACAAAGTAGTTGAGGGTAGCGAAAATTTTAACATTAGTAAGTCTCTCCTGAAATACATTCCAAAACCTGGGAAGGAGAGAGGACCTGTTGAAAATCTCAGGCCGATAAATTTATTACCAACGTTAAGGAAGATTTTATCCAATGTAACACTCCAGAGGATTAAAGGAAAAGTAGATGTTTATTTGTCTGACTCACAAAGTGCATACCGCCAAGGCAGGAGTACTACTGATATTGTGTGGGCATATAGATGGATCTGTGCAGCTGCTCAGAAATATGTAGGTACACAGATTCTAGTTACTGGAATAGACATGTCGTCAGCTTTTGACACTATTAATAGATGTGAACTTTTGAAAGAACTAGAGAAATTTTTAGATGACGATGAAATCAGATTGTGCAGAGCACTTCTTAGTGAAACAACGATTGCTATTAAGGATGAAATAAATGATAAGGATGATGTTTTTGAAAGTAATATTGGTTCTCCTCAAGGGGATGGTATAAGTGGAACATTTTTCAATGTTTATTTGGAGAAAGAATTAAGGAAAGTTAGGTATTTTGTAAACACTAACACACTAAACTATGATCATTATTACATTAAATATTCATCTCTACCTAGTGAACTTGTTTACGCTGATGACACTGATTTCATGACTGAAAGTGAATATAAATGCAAATTAGTCACTGATAATGTTGAAAATATACTAGGGCAAGGTAATCTGAAAGTAAACCCAGATAAAACTGAGCAAACTATCATAGAAAGAGGGGATAAATTATCAGAAAAGTGGAGAGGAGTCAAGAAGCTTGGTAGTTTGTTAGGTGACTCTGAGGACATGACAAGAAGGAAATCTTTGGCTACTGCAGCTTTTAATAAAATGAACAAAATTTGGATTAGAAATGGTAAATTACATATCAAGAAGCGTTTAAAATTATATAATGTGCTAGTCAAACCTGTATTAACGTATAACTCTGGTACCTGGGGAATGACAAAGAAGGAGGAGGATTCAATGAATGCATTCCATAGAAAGCAATTAAGAAAAATTTGGAGACATAATTGGAGACGCAGAGTGTTGAATGCTGCGTTATATGAAATGAGTGATGCAATACCAATAAGTAATGAAATCAAGAAAGCCAGATGGAAAATACTTGGACATGTTTTACGGTTGAATGAAAATACACCAGCTCAACAAAGTATGAAATTTTATTTTGAAAATGTTGACAACAGAAAGAAGTTTAGAAGTAGGCCTAGAACTACTCTCCCTGTGGTGATAGAGAAGGATATTAAAATTGCTAATGAATTAAATCCTGAGCTTATGAATGTTAAAACCTTGAATTGTGTATATGACCTCGAATGTCTGAAAATGTTAGCTCAGGATAAAAATAGGTGGAAGGACATTGTAGGACTTGTCTGTGAATCTGGGTAAAGCGAAGAAACGTGGATTGATCTATGTACAGACCTCGTCAGAATTGTTTTCGATTCTTAAGGGGCCTGTACATAGCTCAATCCACCTCGCTCTAAGCCGGATACCCCTTATATATATTTATATATATATACTGCTGTGGGTGAGGCCTGCAAGGATTCAGCTTCTCTTAATACAGAAGACTGGGACTCCCTTAATTTTACAATAGTGAATGCATGGATTTGGTTGGTGACGCGCCAGAACTCTTCGGAGGAATGTCTAAATAAAAATCCAATAAATGTTGGATTTTAGCGCAATGTCGACAAACGATGGAAGGCGTATTTGATGATATGAATGCATAACTTTAGCTGTAAGAACTGTAAGAACAGCTTAAACGGTCCAGATGGATTGTGTGTGTGTTGTATAATCAACTAGTCAGCTCTCTTCATGAGCCGTAAGTCTTACTTTGGGTTCACAGTTTGTACCCTCTGTTTATATCCGTGTGCGCGTGCGTGTGTTTGTGGTCACGTGCTTAATACTCACAGTGTTGTTGTTCTTTTTACTAAAAATTACCAAAAGAATTACCATTTTATCAATATTGCTCTATCAAAATAGACCTTTTCTTTTTTTCATCTTTCCTTCCCCGTGTGCCTAAAAAGGGGTATGGCTTGGTGCTAAATACTCATTGTTTTAGCCCTTTCCTGCCGTAAATAACCATGGTTGACACGGAATAAACTATGTCGCAGCTTCCATGCCCTAACGTCATAGTTAAGCATGATTGCAACGTTGTGTTAGTCCCCTTTTACTTAAAATGCAGTAAAATCAGAACCATCTTCATTTGTTATAGTCTGTAGTTTGTGTCTGTATTTCTTGTCCCAAGAAGAAGCGCTGGAAAGACTGGGGCAGTGGGAGCAGATGTCTTTCCTGTCTTCTTTCTAACAAGGCCATGGCGGCAGAAAATACTGCGGTGGATATTGAAATCCTACTATTTTTTCAAGAAGCCTGATTACAAAGTAACAAATGGAAGAAAGACTTTCAGCTCAAAAGCTTTGACAAACTAAACTTCTTGATCGTACGGGGGTAATAAGTTTTGACATACCCTTAAAAACCGTTACGTTTGTTTGCAGAAATTTTGCAACCTTAAATTAACACGTATGATAGCAATATATATTCAGGGAGAATTGTATAGCACCAAAAATGGTATAATGGACTGCGTAAATCGTATTGTCTGATCCAGTGAATTAAAGCAAAATATTTAATTTATTGATGAAACCTTTAATATCTTAGCTTGTATTCCTACTTTTATCAAGGCTTATCAATAAAAAAATACCAAAAGCATTTGTAAGAGACTGCTAGCTTAATCAACAATTTGATTTTAAAAGTAATTTGATCTCAAGTTCCGTTATTTATTTCCATAGTTATAGCATCTAAATCGTTGAACTCAGAGCTTTAAAGCAAAATCCAGAATTGCCATTTCTACCACAAAGCCTTGATACTAATTCCATAAGAAAGTATTTATCCGCCTGATGCACGACACAGGAAAGATACACTCTAAATGAGGCTAAATATCAATCTGTAATTAATACATTTATGATTTCAAGAAAAAATTTATCCTATTCTTTTATCCTTTTCTTCTTTTTTTTCTCATGGAATTTATTTTTCTTGTGCTTTTATTGCGCCTCTTTTTGTCTTCCTGGTTCCAAATCTCCTAAATTAATCCCCGACTGCGCGGGCTGTCTACAACTGTTTCTGCTAACAAGTGAAGAGAACTTTCAAGCTTAAGGATGTCTGTTAACGTAATCAGGTTTGAGTACAGAGTGCAAGTTTTATTTACCAGCAAGAAAGTGGCAAGAGCACTGTTAACGGAAAGAGGAACCTCATATAGCATCTTCCCCTGGGCTCATTCCGAGTTTTGTATACTTTTCAACGGTGATTGATCTTTTAATCTCCAAAATGACTTGGTGATTCCATTCTCATTCATAATGTCTCGGTTGAACTTGATAGGTTCATTAGAAGGCTCATAGAAGTGTTTAATGCACCTCTTCCTCACTTCTTCTAATATGATGGAAATTTTCAAATTTTGAATTTTAAAGGACTGGGATATTTCGCTTATGGACAGTAAATGCTATTGTTAGACCTCTAGACGTCTTTGTAATTTTTCTTATTTACAAGTCTTTTTCCTTTGTTGTCCTTTTGCTAAAATGACTTGTTTATAAAGTTTCAGATCTCTTACCTGATTGAATACCCGTCTTCAGTATGTTTCTTTCCTTTAAGAAGTACGTGTATTTTCTCGTTCTGATCCTTAAGCCTTTCATCGTTCTCTTTTTTCTTACCATAACACACTTAATTGTATTGGGACCCAAGTTTTTTCATAGCCCGAGAGATTTTAGTCCGAGAACTGCATAACCAGTTCTATCCTTTCAGCTTTCATTGTAGCAGGCTACTATGGTAGTACTTCAGCTACTTTTTTCTTTTTGACCACAATATAGAATTTCAAACTGACAAATTTGAAATTGCAACGCAGGCTATACTGAAATTGACGGTTACATGAATGCATCTTATCTTTCTTTAACAAACCTTTTCTAAACTTCTCATAACAACTGTTCTTTTCAACAAGTAAACACAATATAACGTAACCATGGACATTTATTAAGAAAAGGCAGGTGTGTATACACCAGTGGGACTTGGGCTTCCATTTTGTTCAAAGCAGTTAAGTTAATGAATCAAAAAATTCATTTGACTTATAAACGCCAACACCATCAGTTCTCTCTTTACCACTACTACATAATACGGTGTAGATTCTGCTGGCAATACTAACAGAGCAATAGGCCCAACTTAACACAGATTAGAAATGTTAATATCTGCTAGTTCAAGTTTCCTAAAGGAAGTGACATTAGCTCTCTCAGGTCTGATGGTAGAATCAATGTCCTTGCTTGTGCGCTAGATAAGGGAGTTCTTTCCTTTTTTGTAAAAAAAAATGATGCATTTAGTTCCCAAATGTAGGCTCAGTAGTATCATAATATAAAGTTCCATATTTTCTACATTGCCATTTATAGTAGGGCATTGGTTGTCTCGAAACCAACTGCATTATCCTTATTTTTAAGGTAACAAATCAATATACATTTGAGGCTGTGTCAGCAAATACAACATAAATGGAATGGAATAATGTTCTCTAAAGAAAAACATACTATATGTTTACCTGCGGTGAAAGGTAAGTTTCATATGTCGATGTTTTAAATTTCGTCAAAATGGGGCTTTTAGAAAATAGAATTTTTTTCTAATCTTTTTTTTAATTGGTGACTAATTATACAAGAAACAGAGCAACTACGTATGTGGAAGCCATGCTGTCCCACGGCTTTATACTTATGCTCCTTTACACGGGTTAGCAGATGTCGGGTAGTTTTCCCCACATAACACGATAGACATCGCAAACACGTAATTTTATATACTGAACCGAACTAGATGTACTTCTGGAAAGTTTGTTAATAGTTACTGTTTGGATATAATGGTTTCAGTTCAACGCACATGAAAAACGATCAATTATCCTGTATTGATGATATATCCACGAGGAAGGGAAAACAGAAAATTGAATCACCATTTTTTCATTAAAACGCTAAAATTATCTTGAACCTTAAGGTTGTTACGGTGAAGTGATACTTTAAATGATCTGTCTCCAACTTTTAAAGTAGCATTTTAAACGATTTCCTAAGTTTAAAGATGAACCCATTCGGAAAGTAAGTTTATTTAAGGAGTGGAAAGCGGAGGGAAAATTGTTCACTGAAAGCGAGCAGCTGTTGTTCTGATGAAATTATTTTATGGTTTAAAGTCCAACGGCAAGTAGTGAGGATCAAAACTCACCAGATTTGAACGTTCTTACTTTCTGGAGAACCTCTATTGGCTGGTGGAAACAAGAAAATTTCATAACTCAAGAGATTCAAAATAAATTATTAAACATGTCGAATGGAGTAATGAAAAACACAAAAGAAAGGCTTTTGCAGTAATACGTTAGGAACGCAGACCTGTCGAACATAGAGATTGTCCATCGTATCCGCTTTAAGAATGACTTGTACAGTAATTTAACATGTGCTTATAAAAGGCTTTGCATTAATCTGAAATATTTGTAAATAGGGACTTGTTTCGTTTGATTATATGTCCATAATAGACAACTGAAATTAGATTTTACAAGGAAATGACTTGGTTTGATATTTGGTAAATCACTTTTTTTACAAAAACATTGCTCTATGAATGCAGCCATCAAGGCGTTTACTGTCAACAGTATTGGTCTTACGAAAAATGGCTTGTCAATTCTGTTTACCAGCTGTTCAGCATTCACAACTGAATTATGGTTGTTTTGACTGCCACTTTTGTGACAACAGTTGTGGCTACACTCCCTGTCATTAATCCATATAATTAGGTGCGTTTAATACAAATAAGGATTATTAAATGCCCGAGCTATATATTTATGAAATCGCCATTCATTTCTAAAGCGATCATTTCATAAAGAAAGGAAAATCTTCAAACTAAACGACCTTTGAAGGTCCCGTCTAAACTGCGACTAAAGGGGAAGAGTAAGGACGAGTACAGGTTTAAGGAAAACTATAAAAAAGTAGCATTAGCAATTGATAAAAACCTGATAATCATAATATAGAAAAATGTTTAGTAAAGCCTGGATTAAATACTCACTAAAGAAAAAGAGCATGCTGACCGGAACTCCTTGTTGACATGGATTAAAAAATAGATTAAAATTACCTTTGATGATTTTCAGAACTTAGACCTATCTAACTCAATCTTGAAAACTAACTGATACAAACATGAATAGAAAAGAATGCTATCACAATCCTTTCAATCACGTATAATTTCAACTAACGTTGATCCAGTTTTTATCCGATTTGGATCATACCTGGATATTGATATTATCTTTACTATTCAAGTTTTCAGTTCCCCTCTTGAATTCAATTAAAATCCTTTGAACTCCTGTAGAGATTCCTCCAACCCTCGCCTTAATGTAGATCGTAACTTGTGTTATAATTGGATGCACAAGTGTTAGTGTTTCAATTTACACCATGTTAGATGGTTTGCTGAAATTTCAATATCTGATTGATTTTGTCCGAGGGTCATTATCTGAATTTTTAAGGGGACTATTAGGTAAGGCTGGTTACTAAAAAAAGCCTGATGTTTGGTGTAAAACAGTAAAAAATAATTATCTAAAATATTTTAAGTGTAAATAAAGTCAAACTAAAAAGTTCAGCTCAGTATTGTTACAAAGATTGTCAGTGCTATGAAAAAATGAAAAATATGTCTGTAAAATTAAATCTAGGAAAATTTGAGGAGGCAACGAGATGCTTAAAAAGTGAAAAGAGAACAAAGTGGAACACTTTTTGTTTGAAATGACGAGAAACGCTAATTTCTCGGGCTCTGGAGAAATTAGCGTTTAAGAAATCATTCAACAACGCACCCTTCAAGCGTATAAAGAGGATCTTTGATGACATTTCAAAGAATGAAGGGCTACGAAAATTGGACGAATCCAGTAGTTTGGTAATAACAGAGTAAACTGTTGCTAATACGCGAAAACAAAATATACTAATTTGAAAAAGGAATGAAGGAAAGTTTGAAATGGCATAAAAAATGCAAGTGGGTTTTCGCCCAAAAAGGAATGCAAGTGGTATAAATACCTCAATTAAATATTTTCTGAAAATAAGGAAGATATAAATTTGTCGGGAAATTCTGTTGATGTATCCTATTCAGAAATTTCTGGCTGGAGCCAATTTAAGGAAAGTGAAAAAGACTGACTTTTATGAGAGTCGATTGCTGACTTTTGTCGAAAGTTGACTGTGCCAAAGAAAAGCAAAATAAATACAAACGGAAAAGATAATGAGTCAGACGAAGATGATAAGTATGAAGAGAATAAAGATGAAATAACATTACTCCTTCTTGCAGTACCTAACAAGAAAAGAAAGCTTGTTTGCTTACCTCAACAGGTTCTGAAACATCTTGGTTCAAGCCCTCTTTTATGCGCTAGCTTTAATGCTAGCTATGTCGGTGAAACTGAAAGGCATTTGTCTGCAAGAATTAAAGAGTATTGCAAGGACAAATATTTCGCATATTTTCAACATACAAATGCCTCTTTAGACTGTAAAAGAGCGTGTGATAATGGTAGTTGTTTTTCCATTTTAGATTATGCAAGCACTAAGCACCAACTACGCAAAAAAGAGGGTTCGCATATTAAATGAAAATAACCGGAATTAAATGAACAATTGTTACTTAGGACACTTACTTATTTAATGGCTTTACTCTACGTTATCTTTTGTGTATTGTTACGTACGTTTTGTAAGATTTAATTATAATGTTTTGATTAGTTTTCTGGATATTTTAAGCCTGGATAATTCTTGTACATTTTGATATACATTCTGAAGAAGGTATGTGAATACCGAAACATGTAAATGATGATAAGATTAAAAACTATCGTGTTTTTTAATAGAACTTGAAATTCCAGTAATGCTTACGTTTTCTTTCGAAAACTCGCTATCAACAACAATATTATGAAGTTCATGACCAAACCTTACAACTCAACACCAAACTCACTTTTTGGAGGGGAAATCTGAGAGGTTAACATATTTTGTCTTTCTCCTGAATTTTTAACCTTAACTGTTTTGTTTGTCTGTTAAGTAAAGCTTTTAAATTATCTGGTTCAATTCACACATTTTTCATTAAAGTAATAATTGCTTTTGGAGTTTTACAAATTCATTAATACTGTATTTCTTGCTCGGACAAACTTTTGTTTAAGGTTCGAAGTGTTAACTGCTTTTGCTTGCGGATTTGACGAGCGGACGAGTTGAACATCATTTTTTAAAAAAGCAGTGTTGAAGGCGGCTTTGCTTTTGAAAATAATGGTTTTGCCTACATTTTGGGCTTTGAAATTAAAAATTTGCCTCCCAAAGTCCAACCCTACGTTCCCATCGTGGGACGTTGAAACAGGTAATGCTGGCTAACAGGGCTCTGGTGAAGCTGGTGGGCCAATACCCCGTCAGTGGATAAAACGGATTACAGAAACGCAAACAGTCAACAACACTACCGGCAACCGTCGTCAAGGAGCTCCTCCAAGAGGAAATACGATATCAGCTAATGAAAGCCTTAGGGAAGCTAGAAGATGGAATCTCCTTTCGACAAGGAAGCCAATGAGATTCGGAACATGGAATGTGCGAACTGTGTACAAAGGAGGAAAGAGTGGGAATGTAGCAAAGGAGAAGGGGAGCTATAAATTGCAAGTGCTAGGTCTATGTGAGACCAGGTGGACAAACTCTGGGGAAACCAGACTGAGCACAGGGGAGATCTTGCTCTATGCAGGTCATGAAGAAGAAAGTGTACCACACACAGAGGGAGTCAACATCATGTTGTCAAGAGAAGCAGCACGAGCCCGTATAGGATGGGAGCCAATCAATGCAAGGATGCTAGCAAAATGCAGGATATCAAACAAGAGAATCACACTTAAAACCATAATGTGTTATGCCCCAACAAATGATGCAGATGTAGATGTCAAGGAGAGATTTTATGACAGGCTTCAGACAGTGGTAAATGGTGTCCATGAGAGAGATGGTTATCCTTATGGGGGATTTCAACGCAAAGATTGGGAAGGACAAACACGGCTCACAGCAGTCATGGGGAGACATTGACAGGGTACCATGAATGACAACGGCCAGATGTTGGCAGACTTCTGCCCTGAAAACAATCTAGTCATGGGTGGATCAGTCTTCCCTCACAAGGATGTCCACAAGATAACATGGGTGTCACCGGGCGGAAATACTGAAAACCAGATTGATCACATCTGTGTAAGCAAAACATTCAGGTCTCTCCTTGATGTTCGCAGTAAGAGAGGAGCAGATGCAGCTTCAGATTATCAGCTGAGGGAAGGAAAGCTACGACTGAAGCTTAAAAGGTGCACAAACTCATTCACAAGGGTGAAATTCAANATGCAGGTCATGAAGAAGAAAGTGTACCACACACAGAGGGAGTCAACATCATGTTGTCAAGAGAAGCAGCACGAGCCCGTATAGGATGGGAGCCAATCAATGCAAGGATGCTAGCAAAATGCAGGACATCAAACAAGAGAATCACACTTAAAACCATAATGTGTTATGCCCCAACAAATGATGCAGATGTAGATGTCAAGGAGAGATTTTATGACAGGCTTCAGACAGTGGTAAATGGTGTCCATGAGAGAGATGGTTATCCTTATGGGGGATTTCAACGCAAAGATTGGGCAGGACAAACACGGCTCACAGCAGTCATGGGGAGACATTGACAGGGTACCATGAATGACAACGGCCAGATGTTGGCAGACTTCTGCCCTGAAAACAATCTAGTCATGGGTGGATCAGTCTTCCCTCACAAGGATGTCCACAAGATAACATGGGTGTCACCGGGCGGAAATACTGAAAACCAGATTGATCACATCTGTGTAAGCAAAACATTCAGGTCTCTCCTTGATGTTCGCAGTAAGAGAGGAGCAGATGCCGCTTCAGATTATCAGCTGATGGAAGGAAAGCTACGACTGAAGCTTAAAAGGTGCACAAACTCATTCACAAGGGTGAAATTCAAGGCGCATGAGCATGTGCAACAATACCAGGTGACTGAGAAACAGATTTGAGGTTCTGCAGGAAGTGGGTACAGAAGAGGAAACTATAGAGGGATACAGGAGTAGGGTCGAGGAGAACTGGAAGACAACATGCGAAGAAGAACTGGGAAGAAGAAAGACGCAACAAAAACCGTGAATATCACACCCAACATTAGATAAGATGGATAAGCGGAAGAAGGTGAAGAATTCACTAAATAGTGCCCGGACAAGAGCAACAAAGGCAAGGCTTGAAGAAGAATATCGACAAAAGCACCAAGAAGTGAAACAGACTGTTAGGCAGGACAGGAGGGCTTTTGTTGACGACTTGGCAACCAGATCAGAGACAGCAGCAGGACAGAGAAATGTGAAGGAGTTATATGACATCACCAGAATCCTAGCAGGAAATAGGAGGGTCCCAGAGAAGCCAATAAAGGATAAGAATGATGTCATTATAACAACATTGGAAGGACAAACAGACCGATGGAAAGAACACTTCAGTGAACTGCTGAACAGACCAGCACCCGAAGAGAGACCAAATATTGCTCCGGCGGAAGAAATGTTGCAAATGCCACCGCACAGCCCTACTAGAGAGGAAATCAAGAAGGCCATGATGTCACTGCAAAATGGCAAATCAGCAGGACCAGATGAGATTCCAGCTGAAGCACTGAAGGCAGATGTTCGGTCTTGATTGCTTTTGGAATGAACAAGTTAGCTTCCTCCACCACTACAGATAAGGAAAAGGAAATGGACATGGATCGGACATAATATCCCCAGGAAAGACGAGGGCAACATTACTCGGCAAGCCTTGCCATGGAATCCTCAAGGCAGACGAAAAAGAGGAAGACCTAGAGCCACCTGGCGTAGAAGTCTAGAACAGGAGATGAAAGACAGCGGACATAGTTGGCACACCATCGTGATCGCATCTCAGGACAGACGTAGATGGAGGAAGATTGTTGGCGGCCTGTGCTCCATGCCGGAGTGAACAGACTTAAGTCAAGTAAATTAATTAAAAATTTAGCTATTCAAGTGATAGCTAAAGGTATGTATTAATCAGTGGATATAACTATATTTGCAACATGGAAATCAAAGAAACTTTTATGTATTCTACAATCTGAAATTATTGCATATATCTAACAAGTTTGGAATTTTGGAGTACCTCCTTCGACACATAGGTTGATAGTGGTGAGGGTTGTGAAGAAGAATTTAAGTATAGGAATTGTGTTGTTTCCAAAAAAAGGTCTGTTTTGGTACATGAGTTGTTTTACATCATTAAATATGTTTTGTAAAAGCATCTTACTTTGTTTTGATCAGGCATGTGTGGAATTTTCTTTGTTCAACGTTAAACATTGCTGGTTTAAAATCATGTTTAAAGTCAGTGCTACAGGGATGGGCAAGAAAAGAATAATCCACGAAAGCTTGTTGTTGGAGGTAAATATCAAATTGACAATATCTCACGAATGACTCCCATGGTGAATAAAGAAGAATCAACTGTTTATTCGATTCGTTGGTGGTTGAAGGGGGGGGGGGGGGGAACAAGGCTA
>RDPX01000054.1:1420256-1446895 GCA_003991215.1 Morbakka virulenta
GGGTTGGGGGGGGGAACTAAGGCTATCGTAGGCTTCCGCTTTGTTGTTAAGGGAGATACTCATACCAAAAAGCTTTTGATACAGTATGGTCTATAAATAATAACTGTGTGTATTTGGGTTGGGTTTTTGTCTAAGTAAAATGTGGTCTAAGATATGAAATGGAAAGCAG
Organism: Morbakka virulenta; assembly: GCA_003991215.1. NCBI lineage: Eukaryota > Metazoa > Cnidaria > Cubozoa > Carybdeida > Carukiidae > Morbakka > Morbakka virulenta. The sequence goes on from RDPX01000054.1 coordinate 1,420,426, forward strand.
AACGAGGATGATTTTACAAAGGGAAAAAAGGAAGGCAAAGAAGAAGGGTAAAGCAGCAGTAGCTCTAGCTAAGAAAAATTCATACAGACTAGCATGAGAAAGTGAACACACCGGAAGTAGAGAAGATTTAAGAGAGAGCAGCGAAGACAAAAAAACGAAATGCCAATGGATACAAGAGAAATATCAATAACAAGATCGGCATGGAAATATCCTCATGAAAGAACCCTGCATTAATCGATGACACCAGGAGTATATCTCGGCCATGAGAATGAAACACCAGATGAAAAACAAATGCCAAATATTGGCCGGGGGAAGTAGAACAAGTCATCAAAATGTTAGGACAGATAAGGCAATGCTGAGGAAATTCTATAAGACTGGAAAGAAAATGGAATGACAATTTATTTAAGAATTACTGTAGTATGTGGTGGTGAAAATTACAAAAGTATTAACCTGTTGTAACGTATTAAAATTCTAGGAAGGATGTTAGAAGAAAAGTAAAGAGAACATGTCGATGCACAGGCTTATATTTGAGTTTTTGAGAGGTAAGAGAACTATGCATCCAAAATTTATGACAGAGAAAAGGCAAATATTTGTAAGAAACATACAGCAGAGTTCCACGTAAAAACGTAGAAGTAGCAGAAACGATGGTAAATTTAATAAAGATGAAGTACGTGGTAGCTAAAACAACAGCGTGGACTAAGTATGGAAAAACGGAGAACTTATTAATTAAAGTATGAATTTGTCAGGGATCTGCAGAAAGTCTGCTTTTATTCTGGGTTTTTTTTTGCGTTTGACACAATAACAATAGCCTTGGGAAACACGGACAAACGGTGGGAGTCGGTATTCAGAATGACCCACTCTCGACTCAGGAATAGACGTCCTCCCGACTTTATTTTTGAACAACCTTGATTGAAAGAGAATGATAGTAAATGCACGCATGGTCAGAGTAAAGACAAGTAGTAGGGTGGTTAAAGAAGAAATTAAGATTTCACCCAAGAATGGTACAAGGCCATAGCAGGGAAGATAATTCAAATGCTAAGGACCACTTATTGTAAAAAACGGAGGAACAGAAAGAGGTTGGACAAATAGTGAAAAAAGCGTGGTAGAAATTTAGAGAAGTGGGTGGAAGTACATTAATTAAGTAAATACTAGTAAAATTAAGAATTAAATATCCACGTACACAGAGAATTGTACTTTTTATGGTGCAGAAACGCCAAGAGGACATTTTGATGAGAATAAAAATAAAAAAGACGAGATTGATAGCTGGTATATCAACGATGGAAGGGAGAAAGAGTTGGTAGAAGAAAAACCCGTGGATCATGTAATATAAAAGAGAAGGCAAGAGAGGTTAAGAGTCAGGTATTATGGATACGTGCATAGAAGGGATAACGTGTCAGTGAAGACGATAACGAGGATGCGGGTGATGACAAGAAGCGTGAATGGGCAGAGAATACAATGATGTGACTTAGTAAAGCGTGATATGAACAAGGTAGAAACTGATATAGCTTAACTAAAACATGACTCGACCTCCTGGCCCCATTACGGTGTGACCAAGGCCGTTTGGAAAAGCAGCAACATTCTCCCAATGAATTTCCAAACACGTGAAATCCGTTGTTGTCATCTACGTAACTTACTCGGTGCCCCACACCAAGGCTACTAAGAGTTAAATAATAATTACCAAGGCAACAAAAAAATCTGACACAAATTGCCAAAGCAAGACAGGTTTACTAGCAGTTGGGTATAAACAAATATGCAGCAATGGAAAGGAACACTGATACGAAAAAGATAATCCCGATACTTTGGCTGTCCAATGATCGATGTGTTTCCTTGGGCAAAAAGCATTCAACTAAGGAGGTGGGCAATGGCCAAGATAAGAAGTGCCTGGTAACATGTATTGTTTGTATGTAGTATCTATTACACAAATGAAGCCATCAAATTCGTAAAAATACCTCTCTACTCGATTAAACCACAACTTGCGATGGGACAGGAGGGGCTCTGTCCAAGTTCTTTTGTTATCTTGATTAGAAAAAGGGGAGAATGCCGGCTAAGCTTATCAACATCTCTGAAAAGCAAGACTTGTGCATTTCAGTCACTTCTATTAGTGCCCCAGCACCTGACAAATGCTTTGCGACGGTATTAAGTTGTATCAACAGAAGTTACTAGTTCAGCCTCCCTCCTCCAATGGTATAATTTCAGTTTTAACAGTAGGGTACCTTGAGGAAAGAGGAGTACCGCATAAACCATGTCCTTTTTACAACAGAACACATCATTCAAACAATACTTATGAGGCTGTTTACAGTCATAGCATTGTTAAATTCAGGCCCGTGATTATCAATCAACATAAAAATGTAGGTCGATACGATTTGATACTTATGCAGCTTTTATATCTCTGGACCTGGTAAAGTACGTAAAAGGGCTAACAGAATCAGGGTCGTTTGCGATGCTTGCCTGTCGGATAATGGTTCGATTATGCGCTTTACATACAATTCCGTGCACACTAGCAAACGACGGAACGGCTTATCCCTACGCACTCGTACCTTAACATTTTGCATTGGCGCAACACTTGGTGGAGTTTTTGAAAATGTTGCTCTGGGAATGTGCCACCTCATATAGTAGTTAACATCGAGCTAAAACAGAAATCGAAGCTCGATGACCTGTTGAAGAACTTTAGATTTGTGTTGTATATGGTTTACCCCTATACATGAAATGAAGGTAATGAAGAAAAGACCTGAATAAGGGGCATTTGATCGTTTCTCCTGCCTCTTGATGTTCAATGCTTCTTCATTTAATCAAAATTGACTTAAAGCAATAAGAAAACTAATCTTCCATTCAGCTATTCAAAGAGGAAACAAAACGGTTTGGTTCTTGGGATTACATTAGCAGTGGTGGGTTTATCAGGCTCAGGAACAATTTGCAACACTGAATCTGCCACACAACCTTTTCCGAACATTGATATACTTCACGAAAATCGTCGACTCAAGTTGATTCCTACTCTTCAACCAAAACGCAGTCATTGTGTCCGAAATGTCTTGCAGGTGACCAAATAGCCAAATTTACCTTACCTAGACTCAGCCTCGAGTGTCGAACCGCCCACCTGCACCTTCCCTCAGTATCTTCCTGTTGGTTGCCTTACATTACAATGTCCCGATACCAAATCCAGTAATTTCTTGCATTTGTTTGACGTGGGTAATGCGTGGTCTTACTCTTGTTTCGTACCAGGCTAGTGGTGTAGCACACTTTATGATCGAGTCGGCAGGTCTTTTACCCAGTCCTAAACTTTGAAATTGCCTTGCAATGACTGTTTCAGCCAAGTCTCTACGTTTCACCTTTTGTCGATTGCTCACTTTGTGCGCTTTACATTAAACATTACTCCAAAGAAGCTTGTAAAGGAGTACAATTCAATCTTGACGTTTTGTGCAAGTTGCAATATTTTTGCATCATAAACAAATATTGAGAAAATTAGAGTTAAACAAACGTACTTTAATATGTTTCGTATGTGTAAATCTCAAGATTTTATCCAATTTACAGAATTGGCCCCGGGCGGTACTGCATCTTTGTTTAAAGTCTTTGTATGAGGAGGCTATGCAAGGTAATCAAATTCTTTTGCAACTTTAAGATTTGCAACGGTGGGTGGGGGGCCGTTGCTTAGTTCACAATTAACAAGGATAATTTTGGTTTTCTCTCTGTTGATGTTCGAGCCTGCGTTTTGGGTAGCTTGTTTAAAATTTATTCAACGGTCTTCTGCTGTTGTCTAGTCTGAATCAAGTACGATATCGTCAGGAAAATCCAGACCAGGTAACACTGTTTCTGGTTCTGTCCAAAGTTCATGTGACAGAGCTCCTTGTCTTAAAACATAATCCGAGGCGATTAAAGACAGAAATGGAGCTTAATTGTCTACTTGGAGGGTACCCGTATTGACATAAAACGCTTCACGTAGCATATGCCCAAGTCGAATTCTGCTGGCTAAAAAGCTCAATAGCAAACTGGAAGTGACCCTAATGGGGTCCAAATATTTGCGATTTATTTTCCGGTGACTTCAAAGCGCACAAAAGAAAAAAGCCGCCGATATGCAACAGCAAGATCCACGCTCTGCAAGGGGAAAAATCAGGAAGCAAAATCGTGCAAATGCAAACAATTAAACAGTCATTTTTTACACTAAGCCTTTCTAGTTTCATTTAGGCAAATATTACATGGCTCAATGCAATTTTATCAGTGTGCCAAAAGAGTACAGTTAAAACAGATTTTGGGCTGGAAAGTTGCGACACTCCTTGGCGAATATTAAATCATATAATTCAAAGCTTACGTAGCTACGATGCTAGCCATCCAAACACAATCCGAAAACTAAAATCTATGTAAAAAGTGGTTCTAATTTCGATCGAAGCAGCAAGCACAAATGGAGAAAACAAAAAGAAAAAAGTATGTACGGCCTGAGGGAGGAAGGTAAATCACTGCAAAATCTTTAAGTACCAAATAGTAAGATAAGGGGAGGAGAAAGTCAAAGTGTTACCATAGTAATTTGGCTAACCATATAATTTTGGACATGAAATCAACGGACAAAAAGGAATAAAACAATTAGTCGCATATTTACTTTACTGCCTACAGAGTAGTTATTTTCCTTCAAAAAAGCTCAATTTTTGGCCAAAATATGCAACTGAAAAGACGAATAAAACTACTCGTGCTATTCTGCAACTTGCAAAACCTTAAAATCCTACTTCAAAAACAATTTTGCCTGATTTTTCGTTGTATAGGTTCTAGTGATTTCTCTACCTTTACAACCAAGTCTTTCCTGAGGTTCAACAAGACAGCAATGTTATAAACATCCAAATAAATTAATGAATCTTATTAATACTTAGGTGACACCAACGCACCTAACAAGATTGCACCATGTCGGAATCGTACTTTCCTATTTTATATTCATAAAATAACAAATCTAATATCCTGAACACAGTTGTATTAAGATATTCATATTGCACGGAACAACATCATGCCGTGTTAGGGCTTCAATGTTTTCTCCAGGAAGAGACCGTCTAGAGGACGACAAGAATAGTTACGAAGCTTTTTGCTGCTGCCACTTCCCAGTACAGAAGTACGCAAGGCATCGATCTTAAGTGTTGATGGAAGATAAAGCTCCTAATCTTTGCTTTACAATAACGCTGACTACGCACAACCGTTTCGGGGGTACAGCTGAATCCAAAAAGGAAGGTCGAATTAATATGGCTTAAACTATTCCTCGCAAGGCTCTTCATTTTCTGATGAACCGAATTTTTCTTTCATCTTTTCTTTATAAACTTTATCCTCGTACATTCTCTCGTCCCGCGGCTTTGCACCCCCGAAGATGGAAGATTGTTGCATACTGTCCGCCAACTGATTGACAGGGTCTGTCACTGACCGTGGCTTGAGTTTTAACCTCGGACGAGATGCTAGTTCACCTTAAAAAATACAAAAAGAAAATTAGAAGCTCTAAAAGTAATAATCTCAGAAAGAAAAAAACACCTGAAGTTCAAAATAATTACTTCCAATGGTAACGAATACAATTTATCTGACCGCTCTTGAGTTCATTATATAAAAATAGTACCAAATATCGTATAAAACCTGCCCATTAAAACATATATCAGGTAAATTTACTTTAAAATTGTTTTAATTGTGCATGAAAAATGACATAGGAATCCGAAATGTAACACTAATAAACCATGGCAAACAAATTTCCTATTCATCACATCCTGTGGCCAAATTTCACAAATTTACTGTTGAAAATATAACGTGATGGGCATTTGAAATTAGTTAAAAAAAGTAAAAAACATAAGTTAAAACAAATCGGATTTAAAGCTGTGGTTATGCTTTGTGCATGCATTAGCTCTGCCAACTGACCTACCAGCGCAAAGTACCTATCTGTCAACTTTCAAAAATCTGGTCTAAGAAGTGTTCTTATCAAGTTCCTGTGTCAAGACTGTTCTAAGAATATCACGAAGTGACAATCAAAACTACACTTTGCCTCCAATTTTGAACTCACTGGTACTCACCGGGGTCAGGCTCTCTGAAATCGAAACCAGCAAAATCATTTCTTTCAAATCCACTTCTAGAACCAGACCAACCACCACCCGGTCCACCACCGCCACCACCGCCACCACCGCCACCACCCGGTCCACCACCTCTGCCAGAACCACCTCCTCCCCTTGAGAAATTTCCGCCATATCCTCTGCCTCTCTGGCCACCTCTGTAGCCTAAAAGAAAGAAAAGAAAAATCACAGTAGGAATCAAATATATTATTAATGGTCACTACCCAACAACCATCCACATCCTATGTCCACTAAAAAAATTACAACACCACTTTAGTTCTTTTTGTTTGTATGCGACGTTAAAAAATTGTCTCTATTAATTTGGTCCAGCACAGCCCCTATTGGTGGTTATAGAGTGCCTATGTCACACTAAATGTATCACTGCAGCAAGTTTAATAATTAAATGACCTGCAGTAGAACAAAGGTTGATGTTGCGACACGCTTTGATCGAGTTCCGTTCATTTACGCTACTGTTTTATTTCATCAAATGTCCTGACAAAAGTAACTTCGACCTCCGACCCAGTCACTGGTAACAACAAATGAACACTGTTTAAGTGGCGATGCGATTGGTGGGAAAGCAACAGAAGTACGATCTACTTACTGCTGCTTAATTTTTGCAGCCTTTCAACGAAAACAAATAAAATAAACTACGGTCAAATTCCAGAGTATGCAATTTTCCTGCATACAAATGTTTTTTCCTTATGCCTTAAACTCTCTCTTGTCAAGGAATATTGCATGAACTCCTTTCGTTTCAAATTTTTCTTCCTTTTACCCCCACCCCCACGGCTTACACACCTGGTTTCTGACTTTACTTGAAAATTAGAAGAAAAGAAATGGTAAAGAAAGGACTTGTAAGTCCGCTACAACAATAGGCATTTTTACTGTTTATTCTTAGTCGAAAGAAAATGCTACTGCGGTAATGTTTATTAATGTCTACTTTCAGCAGTTCTGAAAAATGGGGAGGCTATTAAAATTTGTAAACAACTAAAAGGAGGATTGCGATTTACACGATGGGCAGGTAAACTCCTTGTCTGCTTAGCCTATTTATGTTAGTAAAGTACTCGTTTGCCATACGGTTGTACAGAAAAAGGAGATGATACAAATAAGTATTTTTTGCTGATGAATTTTATTCTATCTTTTGAAATTTTTTGGCTTTCTCCCATTTTTTTAAATATTTAACAAATATCAACAGAGGAGAGTGATTGACCTAAAGAGACATCATTCGACTAAGAGCTGAATAAGGGTATTTACCATAACTTTCATCGACACTTATGACAGGCACAGCAGGCCTGCAAGCAATAAACATGGCAATAGCTGGAAACTGATACAAAAAGCGGTAACATATGGAAAATGAGTATTCGTCCTTTAAAAAGAATATGTTTAGTTAGTCAAACTTAACACTGTTGCTAAACACAAGTAACTACACAACGTACCCCCTTCATTCCTGTATCCATCATTTCTATTGAACTGATTAAAATCCCCTCCGCCTCCTCCACCACCTAAAAATATAAAAAGAAGTAAAACAGTTAAAATATGTAATTTGCAACTAACAAACCATGCACACTGTTATCAAGCACATAATGTCGCTACAAATAGACAAGGTATGCGCATATTTGCATTAAAAAGCTGTTCTTAGGTAGCTTAGTTGAAGCTATCATTAAGACGACAAATTTCTCGATTGAAAGCGTCTTTATTGCATTGTATTCAAGCAGCTAAAAGGATTGACTTGACTTACCCGAAAAATATCTCGGTGTTCCATCTCGATGGTCTCATCGAGAGGAAACGCATCAAGCACCCTGACCTTTAACTTGATGCAACCAAACATAAGGAAATCAACATTTAACTAAAGACAAAAAGCAATCCTTGCATACAAAACATGTGGGCGTGTTTTACTGTCAGAAGCCGACTATGTCAACCACGTCAAACAGCAAAGTACAATATTTTTAAAAAAGCTGCTTATCTTCAACTTTCACCTCCCAGTCCGCAGTGAGGAGTTTATGTTAATTTCTTAGCACAACAGCAATAAACTGGAGCACAGGAACTACTTGCATCTGATAAATCTATCTACTAAATTTACATGCACCTGCCACATGTACAACGAGCAAATCTCAATATGCTTCACAATGCACGTTAACCTTCTCACTTAAAAAGACCTCTCAACTACCCGTCTATAAATGTTCCAACTTTTCAAGGCAGTAACTGTGAAGGACTGGGGTCAGAGAGTAAAGCTTTAATCTTTCCATGAGAGTGTTAGTTATGGTGAAAAATACATAATAAGGCTACAAATAATTATATCTGAGTATTGGTACCTCTGAACCCGCCTTTTCCACCCCTTCCTCTCCCATCGTTTTTGTCTTTTCGTCCTTCAGCAACATCAACTTTCAAAGTCCGCATTTCATATAACTAAAAAGAAAACGTTAAACTAACATTAAAGCATGCTATTCTATGCAATTTTTTTCACCTCAGGTCTTCAAAACAATGATTTCACTGGTAAACGAGTTAACAACTCCCTCGATCGAAATTGTTCAACTTTTGTAAGTTTTAAGCAACTTGAACCTATCTCAAACCTATCTGAAAACAGATCTTAAATACCGTATTCCCCATAAAAATGCCGCAATGCCAGACCTGAGTGAAATAAACTTCTCTTACAATGAATGCTGCATTAATTTAACCTTAAAGGTAGAGTTCATACCATATATCCATTTATTGAAGTGAATGTACAAAATGACTGATTATGGTTTCTTTAGTAACCAAATTAATTAGTCCAGCTCTGCGCATATTCTACCTTGATTTCTTCAGACTATTGTTCTGCCTTTTAATTTCGACTTCTTATCCATTCATTACGTTCGTACTGAGGGGGGGGGGTAATCCTAAAATGCAAACAAAAGCAAAGAAAGGGTGGGCTCACAAGGTGAGAACGTTCACATTAAAAATTTTTTTGCTTACAGTTTTCACAAAGTAGTGACAGCGTGTGCAGGTGTAATTATTCTTATCTGTTTTTATACATTTATTGTTTGTTTTTATGGGATTACTTTCGTTTGAAGTTGGCTTGTATCTAGTTATAATTGCTTTCATTTCTCACAACAATAGCTTGGCGTCAATTTTTTACTTTCCGAATTTAAGCTTCTGGAGCTTCTACAAAAGAAAACTCAATGACATAATTTTTAACTTATTTATCGAAATGGCAATTACCAACGACGGTAAAAAAAGTATAACGTTCGTTCGCACGGGGGAGTGTACATGCCTGCGAACAGATGCGAACAAGGGGGGGGGGTTGTCGAAAAATGACCAATTTCATGCGAACTTAATAAATAAATGGATGGCCTCTATACACCAAGTGGCTTGTACAATACACGTCTGTTTACGTTTCACAAACAGTAAGAAATTAGCATCACATGTCACTTGTGATGCTAATTATGTGAAACTGTGATATACAAATGTAGTAATCCACCAAATAATTATAAACGGGTACGCGAAATCCACATTATTGGCTCTTATGGCAACAATATATATATGTCTACTTTTTACTTTTCTGAACTCAAGTACCTTAAACCAAGCTGAGGGAACCAAAAAAGAAAAAAATTGTAAATTTTCTTTTTCACATCTTGAAAATCTGCACATTTCACATTTCAATTTCAAAGTTGTAATACCTCAGCCCCCTCTGTTCCCCCCAAAATAATTCAAAAAATAAAAATAAAAATATATTGTGCTATGCATGGGAAATCTTTCCAGTAACATATTGTGTATTTGTGGCAATTCAAGAGTAGCAGAGTATGGCCAACGACCAGGTATAAACAGCTCTACGAAACAAAGGATGAGAAAAAACTTACCGCACCATCGTAACCCAGTGCTTCTTTTAGTGAATCAGCATCTTCAAATTCTACATAGCAAAACCCTGTGGAGGAAGAGAAAAAAATCAGTACGAATAAAAGGTGTCAGGAAAAAACAGGGCATACTTACGATATGGAATCATACAGGGTAAATCGAAGGCACCGTTACAATTCAGCCCCAATCCCAGATGCTAAGAGAAATTATACAAAAATGCTTTCTACAAGATCGTCCGCCAAAGGAGCCAAGTTTTTATAATCTTCGGGAGCGTATTTACATATTTTATTTCTATTAACATTGCAGTAGGGTTTTTCAAAAATCTTAAAAAGTGGTTTCTATCATCACGTAAAATTGGTGTGGAATTCGGAATGCCTATCAGACCACAACCTCATGACACATTTCGTTTTAAAAAATTGGGCATCCAAGCCCTAGAGTAGCACAGGCATCCACTATGCCCAGTTTCTACAAATCCATTGGTACTTTAGCATACAATAACTTGCTTTTTCTGCTCTAATGACTGCTTAAGTAATACCTCAACTATCCAAGTGTTTTAGATCATCGATTAAAAGGGCTACCCGGCAGGGTAAACATGGAATTAATACAAGTTATGCAGACTAACAAACTGCACAGAGAATAAGTGCTTTAAGTTATAATACATTTTACATGTAATACTTGTAATACTAGTTGCACTCGCATACTCGGGCTATATACTTGTGTATGAGTGTGTGTGTGTGTGTGTGTGTGTGTGAATGTGTGTGTGTTTGTGTCTGTGTGTTTAAAATCGAATACCAGTCCTCTCCTCTGCTTGGGAGGCATAAATTCTATTACTGTACCACCAATGCTTACACATATTGATGTACAACGGAGCATATTCAAATGGCGTGCAAAAATTGATCCTAAGCTCTATGTGATGAGTGCATGTGGCTAAAAGGGGGTGAGCAGATAGAGCCTGTTGCTTTTCTTTTTCTCAAGACACAGTAAAAACATGCAGTGAAAAAGAATTTAGAATTTTAGCCATACAGATCAGCATTTGTCCCACCTAAAAACCGTCAAACAAACTCCAAATTTCATAACCTACTGTTCTTAAACACCTAGCATATTGTTGGAGACCAGTAGATTTCTTAATATAGCTTTTAACAAAACTTAGTGTTAAGCGGATAACGTGGGTACCTTGCACTCGTTGATTTGGTGACTGGTAATGAAAGAACAGCTAGGTCAAATTCTCTGGACCAGCACTTGACTAAAAATGACATTCACTTCCTGGAACTCGTTTACAATAGGGGTTAAAAAATAAAAATAAAGCTTATTTACGTCATCTTTACGTATATCTACAGCAATTCTTGCTTTATGTATGTGCTAATGTGCTAACTAAAAGTGTTGAGGCATCAAGACCCTTGATCTTGAACATGCTGGGTTTTTTGTCTTCGTTGAAGTTATTAAGATCCATCCAGGACAGAAAGCCAACGAATGTATGGAACTGTGAAAACATGTCAAGGAATGAGTTAAACTTAACCATTAAAAAAATTCAAATTATATGACGAAGAAAAATACTTTAAAGTCAACGAAGGAAAACGAATGCATGAGGATGAAGAAGTTGAGGGAGATTGGGTCACCACAAATGTAACAAAATAGGGAGGTAGAAGCACTTGCTCCTGCCAAACTAACCAGGTCCTCTGTGCCAGGGTAAGCGTCACATGTCAAAATGCCAAAGCAAATATTTATGACTTGGAGCTGGTTGAAATATCTACAGATGAACTATGGAATAACCCAAGTACACAATTAAAGATGCTGCCTAGCAACAGATCCTAAAAGGATCAAAAGCCTAATGTCAAAATGGCTCTCTACCAAAGCTAATGACATCAACAGTCATCAACGGATGATAATGGCTGGGCTCTTCTGCAGACATTAAAGTTTGAATGTGGAATTTCAAAGGCAAAGTAGAAAGGATAAGAATACATATTACAAAGAAATCTGCATACGCATTGAAAATAAAAAAATCAGCAGAACAATGGGTCTGTTTAAGATGGTGGAGAAGCCAAAGGTGGACGTGGTCTGAGTGATATACAAAGCAATTTGCTGATGGAGAAAAACAAGTCAAAACCAAATGGAGAAAATATACTGTGGAACTGTACAAAAAAGATGGCAACCTTGCAGAGACATCTGACGGGCAACAATAAGAAAAAGATCAACCCATACTAGAAACTGAAGTTAAGTCTGCAAACATATTTTACCAGGAAAATCCCTAGGTTCAGAAATGGTGCTGATAGAACTGTTGCAAGAACTAGAAGAAATTAAGAATTCATCTCTTATAGTTCTCTGCAACAACATTCTGGGTAACAGAGAATGGTGTAAAGAATGGAAAAGTCAATATATTTATCCTTATCGTATGTAGGAGATATAACAATAGTGCCCCAACAACAGAACTGTTGCTATGATATCACATACTAGTAAGATTATTCTAAAAATAATCCAATGCTAATGGAAGAAACTATTGAAAGGGAATTCCCACAAGAACAACCGGGGTGTAGAATAGGTAGAGCCAGTAGAGATTGTACTGCCAATTTAAGATGGTTAGGAGAAAAGGCAAAATAATCTGAGAAAAGGCTTTACCTTTGCTTCATATATTATAGCAAAAGCATTTGACTACATACACCACAACTGACCATGGTTCAAGATTATGAGAACTAGGAATTTCAGAACATCTGATTGCACTCATTCATGACTTGTACAGTGCTCAGGAGACTGTGATTTACACTGAATGGGGAGAACGTCTTTTTGCATAAGTAATGGTGTCCAGACAGGGAATGCATCTTGTCACCAATGCTATTCAAATTTTACACCACTGAAGGCATTCTATGCATGACAAGCTAGAAAGAGTTTGAAGGAGTTAGAATTGCATGGTGCAATATTATAAATCTCAGGTACATTGATGACATTACTGTAATAACTGAAGAGCTGAAATAGTTTATCAATAATATACAGGAAGCAACAAGAATTAATCCATAGGGCTAAAATTGAATATCAAGAAAACAAAGGTAATCACAAACCAGTATATAAATGAAGTCAAGCTAGAAGGTAAAGAAAGAATCAAAGTATTAGATAAACATGGCTTCTTGCAATCACAAATAGATGGTAAATGGAGGAGCCAAAGTAAGATACACAAGAGATTACCTATTCTAAGAAAGGCAGTGTTACCTTTACAATGCTCATGGAAGGACAGCATCCTGACTCTGAATACCAAACACATGTTGATGTGTTTAGCAATAAAGAATAGACATTTTTAACGTGAAGCTGGACACAGATGTTGTTGATACCACGGACAAACTGAACAAAAAAGTGGTTCCTGGTGAAGGTTAAACCAACTATGTCCCCGCAACCCTCAACAATCTGATGCAAGTTTTCATATTTTTGGCATGTTTTGAGGGCAGATGACAACAGAATGGCAAAGCCAATAATGTTGGACCCCTGAGAAGGCAAAAGGCAAAGATGAAGACCATGTAGGTGGTTGGATGGGCTCATGGAATCCATAAAGCTCTGTATGAATTGATGGTCATTGCCAGAGATTGGCATGGCTGGAGACATGTAGCTGATGGTGTCACCAGAAATCGAACCTGACTTGATGGCACAATGTAACCAGCTAAACATATGGTGTTTGCATAATCCACACACATAAAAGAAAAGCAAGGCTTACCTTTAAACTTGTCAGTCTCTTTGTCTCGAACTAGACGAACACTTTTCATCTAAAAAATATTAATACCAAAAACAGAAATCAAAAAATAATACTCTTTTGTTGCAAATACCAAATATTTCACAAAGTCTATATTTCAAAATATTTCATTTTGAGTCATAATATGTTCTCAAAATATTCTTTTTTGATATTTTATAGGTGTAAACTTAGGGTAACTGTTGGAATAAAAACTATGAATCATGTTCAAAGTATATAGTGCATAACAGGACTGATAATGTTAATGAGTCATTAATAGATGTTCAGAAATTAGTATGAAATGAGAACATACACATAAAAAATCATTGTTACCAAGCTGCATAAAATCAAAGGATGAAATGATGTTAATGGAAAAAAAGAAGGAACAATGAAGAAGAGGTCAGAATATATTTAAGATTTTTTAATGACATGAGTGAATAAACAATAATCAAGAAATGTATATATATATATATATATATATATATATATATATATATATATATACCCACCAATCTTAGAAGAAGTAAAGCTAACAATAAAATGCAATGTGTAAAAGCTACAGGACCAGATAATATACCAGAAGAACCAATAACAACTTTGGAAGAAATAGCAATTAAAATAACAACAAAGCTCTTGAACACTATCTGCAACAGCAAAGAGGTTCTAGAAAATTAATGCAAATTTCCTTTACAGCCTTGCCCATGGCAAACTGAGTGTGAGTCAGAACTATCAGCCTTTTTATCATTTTACTAATATTACTTGAGTGTGTTGATGTGCAGGGCATGAGAAGGCATAAGACATCTGGGGGCATCTTACAGTATCTCAAACACAATCTGGACTTTTCTCTGATAAAAGAACCAGGAAAGCTATTTTGACTTGCCAATGATAATGGAAAGATGTATTGAAATGCAAAAGGATCTGTACTTCAAATTTATAGAGTATTTCAAAGCCTATACATAAAGCAACACATGAAGTTCCTGAAATATATAGAACTAGTGAGTGCTTAACAACTACTTTTTCAGAAAGAAAATTGGAATATGCATAAAAGTACCTCATCAAAGAATGTTTGGAATGAAGAGAAATCAAATAAAGAAGTAAAGGTGCTTATTAAAATCAAATGGAAAAAGAAAAATGCAATTTTTTGAGGGCTCAAAAAAGGGCTCAATCACCTACCTTTAACTGTACAAATAGAAGGCAAAGGTAGACCAAGGGAGGCAAAGAATATTTCTGGAAATTATGAATTCTTGGGTACCCAGTACCTGTCAAGATTTTAGAACTATTTTTGCATATCTGATGAAACCGGATAAATAGCTGTGATTGCTTATGTCTGGTTTAGATAAAGAACCCTGTAGAAGATGGCAAAAGATGAAGAGAACACTACTCCAACTGCTACCAAAGCAAATAACTAATGTAGTATTCAGAAACCATACAAGAATGGTGGAGCAGTTTTGATGCCATAAAACAACTTAATTATGTGTTTATTTTGTACTTAATTTGTTTTTTTTATTCAAGCAAAATTTAAGCAACCAAGTTCTGATACTCAACAAAGAAATGGAATCAACACTTTTAAGATTTGTTATCAATTCTCAAAAGAAATACTACAGAAGCAGCATCTTGCAAGATAATTATAACTGATACAGTAGTTTGGGTACAGAAACTAATATATTTTGTCATATATCCAGGAGTCCACCCTTGTAAGCCAAAAAATTACTAACTTATATAAAAACCCTAGCCTAAGCCTAGTCAAAAGTGTAACTGGCAAACTACACTACCACCATTTCAATTTCACTTAAGTCAAAGCAGCTACAACTGCAAAATGCTTTTCTGTGGCAGGAATGATAAAAAACATGGGTCCAATAAACCATGTTAGATTTTTATAACAACACCCTTTTACATGCACTCAAGGCAATGTTGATGGTCTGCCAAAGCAAAGTTTAGTGGGTTGGGAGGTCTTGACCCTAATACTGAAAAATTTTTCAAGTCACTTATTCCATATATTTAATGAATACTTACATTTCATCCCATAAAACTGAAAATCAGTAACAAAACCCCTCAAAACAAATTAAGCAAACCCTGCAATAAAAAATTTCACACAGGTGCCAAATCCTGTCAGATCTTTTACAACTTCTTATTCTTTTTAAAATACTGTGTTTTTATGTTGTTTCACATTTTCATGCAATGAATGCCTGAGCTAGTGGCCTTGAAATGAGATAGTTTCAATTTAGTATGTTGTTGTTCTGACTTTGGCCATCAGTTCAATATTCCAAATTTAAAATTTTATTTCCTTATCTTTTCCACAAAGATGTTTTATACATAAGTTAAAATTCTGGTTTTAAAATTATTAGTCATCAGTGATTCTAAGGTTCTTTGAGAAACATATAAAATACTGATAGATGTTGGGTTCCTTAAGTTTGGATGTGAACAAGCAGTGATTACTATGTATGCTGAAAAGCAAGGGAATAAGTCAGTGTCCAAGTCAGTTTCTGTTGGCACAGCAATGGCTTACTTATTTCAATGGCAAGTGACTTCAAGTCATTGTTGACAAACAATGACCTTCTAAAATCCCAAGATTTACATAAAATAATTGCTGGACCAATGGTTTACTCAAATGGAAAAAGTTGTGTCCTTCAATTAAACTTCAAAATATACTTGCAATTAGTGAACTTGAAACTTCATTTGGTTATTCTTTAGCACAGTAGATAATACTATTAATAAAATATCTTGAATACTAATGTTCTGGCTCTGCAGTTCTCTTATAGTTTGCATTGTTTCACAATCTATTGACTTTAGCTGTATGAAGGAAGTAATTAAAAACAGTTCCTAAACTTCGAGTTTCACTTCATAAAAAAAATTCTCTTGGGGCAATCTCCATGTGTCTGCCACTGTTACACCCCCAATGAGTTTATTTCTGTACCCAATTCCAGAAGGAGAAAGAACTGAGGAAGTTTTTAAAAGCTATTTAATAGGGGTAAACAAATATATTGTGATTATGCACTTTTTATGCAACTATCCCTAAGCAATTTTTCCATTCAGAGCATTATTTAGGGTGTAAGAGGTGCTTAGTGGGTTTCACCAAAATCTTTAGACTGGCAAAACACAAGTTTAGTCTGTTAACAATGTTAATGAAAAACATTTGTATGGTTAACTAAATGAGTTCTATTGCTCTTCACCAGTAAAATGTTGGTCCAAACATTTATTTTACTTGGGTTTTGATAATCTGTGTTTAAAAAACTGCAGAAGTTTACCCTAGTGCTTATAGTGGCAAGTTCTTTAAAAAATAAAATATTCTCTCTGTGGTCAGAACATCTGATTAAACAATATCAAATATGTGCTTCTTATAAAAAAGTTCTAGGTCAACAACAAACTAAGAAAAATTAGTTTATGGCTACCTTTTCATACTTGAGGGAACTATTTTCAAACATGTTTCTGTAGAAACATTCTTGCATTGTTCTTCCAAATTACCATTCCAAAGATGCTATGTCTATTTGTACCTTAATAATAGTTTGTGGATTAGTTATATGTCAGTGACTATGCTGATTAAAAAAATTATGTCCTAGGTCTATGATAGTCCTCTTTAATTTTCCAATTAAAAAAACGTTTTTCTCAATATTCATACCTAACTGAAAAATGTTTTTTACAAATATTTTAAAACTTTTAATTTCATATTGTTAGTAAAAGAAAAATTGAAATTCAAGAAAATAGTTTTAGTTTCATACAAGAATAGGAAAAATGAAACTTTTGGGGAGTATCAGCAGAGTACCATTAACAAATCAATGTCAATACTAACACAGTTGTAAACAAGAGGCTCACATGGTAAAACCAAAACTCATCTATTTCTACTTACATATTTTACAAGTATATAAATTTAACTCTTTCAAGGTTAACTATTAAGTATTTGAAGAATACTTGCAATAAAATAAACAGAAATGATAGGTAGCAAAGTGTGCTTGTGCAGAAACATACCTTTAATTCCTGAAATATTTTATCAATATCTCCTTGAACACAATCATAAGGCAAGTTTCCCACAAATGCAGTATATGGGGGTTCTGTAGGTATCTTTAACATTTTGTCTTCATATCCTCCACCACCCCCTCTCTGGTTATATCCTCTGTTATTTCCACCCCAATTTCCACCTCCTCCTCCTCCACCACCACCTTTTCTTCTATTTCCACCATACTGATTAAAATCACTTAAAAAAAATTCATAAGATTTTGCTTATTAAATAACACAAGGTTGTTGTACAATTAACTGGTAGAACCCTATTGCATAGTTGACTCATCTATTAAAATCAAGGACTGTTGACAAAAACCCATTATCACAAAATTTGAGTTTTTAACAAACAAAAATATTTACCTATTTATGTCAGATATCTTCCCACTTTAATTATGGCTTAAAATATATTAGAGCCACATGGTAGTCTATTTGATTTGCTGTGTCATAATTACCAATGGTTTTGAAATACACCAATGACTGACAGCTGGACCAACTACAGCATTAATGTAGCTAGGCAATATAAAAAGGCAAAGCAAAAATGGCCTAGTGAGACTATCCAAGACATTGAATTCAAAGGATATTATCACAAGAAATTGTGCCAAAAAAGAAGAGCTCTCAGTACTGACAAGAAAAATATGCCAGCTGCATTATGTTGAAATAAAGACAAGTCAACTGGATAGTGATGGTGGTGTTAATAATTCACCAAGCAACACAGTTTATTAAAGCAGGTGACATGAGTCTGCCAAACCTTCCTCTTAAAATAAATTACTATTTAAAGATCATATAAATTTAATATTTATTTAATCTTAGCAGATAACATATATAAACTATTTTTGAAATGTAGCAAAATGTTTATTGATTTTTACATTTTGTACTGAAATAATGCTTACCATTCAGATAATCAACATATTGTTTTCAGTTCTGAACTTCATACATTTCATACCAAAATATATTTAACAAGCTACCTACAATAAATATGGGTGAAGTACATCACAACATGTAACATTAGACAGTCTAATCTTATAAGGTAAAAAATTTTTTAGACCATGTGCTGGTGAAAGAAATGTTGGAGGCTTACTAACATTGAAGGAAAGAATACGAGGCTAAAAATAACTGGTATTTCTGGGTTGGCTGGAAAAAGTAGACTGGGACCTGTTTTTGTTATGGCTCAATAAAATTTTGTCAAATTATTACATTGCATCTTGACATCATCATCATATTCAGTTTAACATCTGTTTTACATGCTAGCATGTGTTGGATGCTTTTTTTGAAATCAACTTCCAACTTATCCTATCCTTCACCAGGTCTCTGCTGACAACTTTTTGTTTGAGATCCATCCTTATCACTTCCTCCCATGTTTTCTTCAGTCTTCCTCTGCCAGTGGTTCCTGTCACCTTGTCCAGATTCAATCTCCTTTTGAGTTCATTAGAACTGAACTGTCCTTCAGACTTACATCCATCTTATCATTCTCATGTCATTTCGCTCCAAGGTGCTGACATCTTCAGCTTTCACTGGCCACGTTTCACTGCAATACACCATTGTGCTACATGACACATGACTGCTAGACTCTACCTTTGGTAGGTAATGGCAGAGCTCTGCTGGTTAACAATGGCATCAGCACCCTGAACTTACTCCATCCACTGTTAACCCTCACTGTTACACCAGCTCCTCCCTCAGCCCCAAGGGTGTCACCAAGGTAGCAAAACTTCTGGACAACTTCAATTTCCTCGCCCTCCAAATGCACTTTCCATAGGTCTAAGTCACAGGTTGCCTCTCCTTCTATGCACCTCTTGCAGCTAAAATGGTTACTTTCTGTCAGTTTGTCCTTTATTCCACTGCACCATTTATGTACCCAGTGCTTGGAAGTACCACAATAGATTGAATTGCTCCCAACTCCCTTCCCACAGACTGAACAGGGAAACTTTCCTTTCTTCAATGGCTTTCCTAAATTGCAACCACTGACCATCACTTTTGCATTTCCCATGTTTACTGTCAAACCTTCACCTTCCCAACCCTTCTTCTAAGTCTCTAACTTAGCAAGTAGACCATCCAGTGTCTCACTGGAGAGAACCAGATCATCTACATATAGCAATGCCTCTTGGCAATTCTTTCAAAATTCTCTTGACAGTACTTCTAAAACACAAATAAAAAGCAGTGGACTTGGTACAGATTCCTGATGAACTCCAACTCCAACACCAAAACTCTTAGTATAGGAACTGTGGACCCTTACCGACTTTTAGCATTTCTGTACATTGCCTGAACAACCTTAATCAGCCATTCACTTACTCCTAGTTTCCGTAAAGCCCACCAAACAACTTTTCTTGGCACTCTGTCAAAGGCCTTTTCCAAATCCATAAAAGCAAAGTAGAGCTTCTTGTTCTTCCCAAGGTACTTCTCTTGCATTTGTCTGAGGATAAAAATAGCATCAACAGTTCTTCGTTCAGGCATAAAACCAAATTGCATGTCATCAATGTTTATTTCACTTCTAATTTGTTTTTCCATAACTCTTCCAACAACTGGCTTGGTCCATTAGCTTTAATCCTCTGTAATTACCTCTTTCTAGAGCTTCTCCTTTTCCTTTGTAACAATTGATAATTGTACTTATTTCCCAGTCCTCAGGAATGTTACCATATCTTATGATCTGATTTGTAAGATCAGTGATCATCTCTATACCTCTTTCTACCTCTCCAAGATTTTCTTTGTCCCAAGAAAACTCTGTGTTCAACACTCTCCCATAATAGCACTTCCCGGCATTCTTCTTTTCAAGTTCACTTNCTTCCAGGCATTCTTCTTTTCAAGTTCACTTGTTGCAAGTTCTCCATCACCATTCCTGAAACACTTTTCTCCAATGATATCCTAATTAGTCTTGATCATCTGCTTAGTTATCTTGAATACTTCATTCTTCTGGTCATCTCTAAGCATTATGTCTGGCAACCTTCTTTTCTCAGCATCCATCTTTGCTTTGTAGATTGCTTACCTAGCTGCTCTCTTGGTCTCCAGATACCTTTCTTTGTTCACTAACCCCCTTTTACCATTGACTCCACAGCCTTCTCTTCTCTTTCACATAATTTTCAACAGAAGAATTCCACCACCCTGTCAGCCTATGATGTGGAGGACTTTTTGTCCAGACCTTTTGTCAAAAGTGTATCCTTGATCTTCTCCCATTGCTCACCCACACTTCCTAGATCTTTCCCTGGACTAGTAACCACAATCCCATCCAGTTGATCTTCAAAGACCTGCTTTACTTGTCTTTCATTTAGTCTCCACACATTCCTTGGGGTATACTTTCTTTTCACTTTATATACTTTCTTAATCCTGAAGTCATAAATTACTGGGTTTTAGTGGGTCACAACTGTCATAGAATTCATCCTTGACTTCTTCACTCAAGCCACATTGTGGAGCATACACTGATATTGCTGTGAAGATTGTCTCACCTATTATCAGTTTAATCAGCAAAATTCAATCACTTATGTGTTTGATATCAATCATCTGGTCTATCCATTTCTCTGCCACAAAGATACCTACTCCACCTGTGCCTTTTCCATCACCAATCCAAAAAAGCTTGTATGTTGCCCTTTTCCCTTCTATTATTCTTACAGATTTCCCTATCCTTCGTGTTTCTTGGATGCAGCACAAATCAATGTGTCTTCACTTAAGTAACTCTGCGAAGTCTGAAGCTTGTCATCACTTCTTTCGGTTGATGTAGTAGCTTGATAACGGTCTGATTTTGCCTACATCGAACAAAAGTCCTACCATGTGTGACACCTTTACTTAAATTAGTCTCGTTTCGCAGTTATGCAGGATATCTTTGGATGTCATTTCATGGTATGATGAGACAGTGTTTATGGGCCAAATGCCCTTCCTGACACCAACCCACCAAGGTAATGGCGATCAGTGTTTATATTTAGACACCATCTCTAGGCAATTGCCATCCAAGGCTGAAGAGTGCTTGACCTGCCCGTGAGAGAAACACTATACCCCACCAGTCCTTAAACTGGTATTTCATGCTTGAATGAGACCAAGCATGGTTTTTGGGGTATGGTCTTGACACAAAAACATTATTGCAAATGGCAGAAATAGCTGCCATTTGTAACAATGCTTCTAAGGCACTGATTTGGTAAGCCATTGTTACTTGAGATGGCTGAAACCAATGTTAAATCCTTTCTTATCCCTTGAATATTCTATGGTCAGCAATGATTACCAAGTTCTCCCTCAACACCACCACCCCCTCCTTACAACTAAGGAACACTACAGAGAAAAACAAGTGAGTCACTTTATAAAGAGTTGATTCATTAGTGCTCTTGAAAACTAACAAAACCCTTTTAAAAAATGATAGGAGTTATGCTGTACAGTTCTTTACAACATGAGCTGGAAAAAGATCAGAACCAGAAACCTTTTAAGACTCAAGCTTAAAACTCCCTGGCAATCAACTATGCAACTATGCAATAATAATAATTTTTTTGCAGCAGGTGGGGTCATTTTCAACCATATAAATGTCCTGTTTATTGTCATTTGCTGTTATTCCCAATGGCACTAAAATTCTCTTATATACATGCCCTTGGCCTTGTGACATTTGATACAATTGCAACTTTTGACATGTTTTTGAAATATCAAGGAAAAAACACAAGATTGAAATTAGACTAGTGTGTGGCAATTATTGCAATTGTGGCAATGAATTGTTTTTCACATGTGCCAAGAGAAGAAAGGTTTTTTTGGAATGTACAGAGGCTGCAAATGAAGGAATGAGCCATTTAGTTACAGTGATGAAAGACATCAATATGGAAATTGATGCTTTTTTTAAATCCTCAGTGTTTTAACACATTGTAAATATCTTAGACCAGGAAAGAATGACTTTCTTTGTTTCTTAATCCACTTTTTTTTTCAATTTTGGTTACAAATTAATATACAATTTCACTTTCAAAGAAGCAAAACCTACTCAAAAAATATGCAAGCAGGTCTGCTACCATGCCATGTTGTACTCAGCTGATTTTAGTTTGTGTTAGTAGTTCATTCCCATCAGTGATCTGCCCTATGGGTGGATTCCCACCAAAATTTTCACCTGAAAAAATTAAATCATATTGACTTGGATTTTAATTGGATTCCTTTTCTTACTAATTTCAGGTAACTAACACTGATGATGGCCAAGCTATAGTGGTACCCTCAGGGTTAATGGCTTCTAGGAAAGACTGGTGTGGCAAGTGGTAGCAAGACTGCACTGGGAGGAATTACATTCCCATATTGACAAGTAAATGTACTGTGCTACATCTTTTCTCCATGAAATGTCTGTTACAGATAAATTACCATTCCTTTTCACCATGATTTTTGAATAGTAACGGATTGCTATAGTGCAAAGAACACCTAACCACCCTTTCATTCAATTTCTTTTCAATTGTTACTTAACTTGCTATACCTTTAAGCCTGTGGTACAAACACTAAAGTTATGCATGTTATATCTTTGACTTCACTGGCCATAACTGACAGTATTACCTTACCTGTACATCCCTTACAAGAAGAAAATGACAACTAATGCATTGGATTTATATAAGATAATAGGCCAGCAAGAATTACATGGGATGTTAAGAATTTTCAATGCCATATTAAATTCAATAAGTGAATTTTCTTGTTACAACATGACGCCAAAAATAGTTTTCATAAGTTGAAAACATTAAACTGACCCCAATTCTACCAATTATTATTGTTTATTCAATAGATTGGTTGATTTCAATTAAAAATAACTTTCACAATAACTCTGATCTGGATTTTTACTATTTTGGATCCTAAACAAAAACCAACAGCACGGTGGTGACTATTCAAAGGTCATGAGAAAGAACTCCGTGAAGTTTATTTCAAAAATTAATAAAGTCACATAAACAAATTCTGCTAAAGAATATGTGATTACATATTGCAATGACTAAACCTCTGATTCTGATGGGGAAAAAAGAACATTAACTTCAACAAAAAACAATGACCATTAGCATGGTTGCGACTGCGATTACCAGTAACTATTTTAACAATATAGCCAAAGTATTCCTATTTTCCTTCAGGGCAAAATCACTGTTTGTTGTCAGCCCTTTATATGTGAAGCTATTTTCGTCTGTAAAACCGAAATAAAACATTAGCCTAATACTCAGCCTAATCCGTTCTTTTCGCCCCGTCACCAAACAACTAAAAAAACAGGCCTGCCAACAGCAACTTCCCCACAAAAATAACTATTAAAAATGCCAGTCCATTCAACATAATCACATTCTAGTTAAAAGGTGCAAAATACACGATAAACTGTTTAACTGCCTTTAAACCTTCAGAAACACTCGACTCCCGAGAAAGTTAACACCGTGCAAGGATGCAGTTCTGGGAAGCCTCGTGTCTGAAAGCAACCGAGCTGAGAGTTTCGACTAAAATCTCCAGGTCACTACTTCGTAGACCCTATGACGAGCCACTTGTACGATACAGGTCTACTAAATGCAATACTTTTTTCTGAAGCCAGACCACCACGGGGATTGTAATGAAAGCCCGAAGAAGAGAAAAACGTGATTTCTGGTCAAGGTAAATGGGAATGGTCTAGTGGAGACAGGTTTTGATACACGGAACAATTCAACTCAAAATGATTCTTCTTCTACATATTCGATAAAGAAACATTTTAGTACTTACTTGTATCCCGTAGGTGTCTCAAAATTGTCATAGAACTTCCCGTCCTGGCCCCATTCACCGCCTGATGGTGCCGCCATTTTGCATTTTGAACGTAACAAACATGTGAAAGTAACTTTAGCGCCCAGGGATCTTTTCTTCTTGGTTGGTCAGTGGTTTAGAAATCCGGTAAAATTCTCATTGTTTTGTTAAAAACGAGGCCTTTCAAATATTGAGGCAAAATTTGACACCGATCTTTGTTTGCAAATGGAATGGAGGAGGGCAACAGGAAAGGTATTTGTCATAATTTGAAATTTATTTTTAAAGTTGACAAGCTACAATAAAAAAAGGGGTGTTAAAAAACGCGCTGGTCCTCCCTGCACCCATATTATTTTCATGTTATTATTTAGAAATCTGTATTTACTTATGCGAAGTTTTTTCGGTGGCATTAATGAGTTTAATCAGGTTTGGCCTTATCTATACAGGGGTATTTCCTGTTTTAGTGTCGTAAAGTAATTTTAGTATTGTATTATGATGCTTAAGGATAAAATGTTTTAAGCAGGTTTTTCTTGATTTTCAACAAAATTTAGACCATAGTCGCAGTAAAATCGCTTCTGAAAATTAACAATCGGCTATTGTTCTGATATTGCATTCAAAAATTTCAGACCTAGTCCACCTGGTAAGACATCGTTTTTTCGGTCTCGAACTGAGAACATGAAGAAAGGGGGCCTTTCGTGGGGGAATTCCCCTACGTTAGCGTATTTGAGGAAAATTGTAGCAGTAGCAGAAACACTTGGAGTCAAAGCATTTGTAGGTGAAACATGGGGGGCTTTTTCCAGGAATTGAAAATTTTAATAGAAGTTAATAATGAAGGGTAAGAAATTTGACAATGACTTCATTAGACTGAAGAAATTGCAGACTGTTAACAATTAGCAGATTTATTAAAGTATTTTATCTACGAACAAAAATTGTCTAACTTGTGAAGAGTCATGGGTACAATCATTATACCTGGTCATATAGTTGCCTCTAGCTTTTGCGTGAAACTCAGCCAGCCTATTTATTTCAAAAGTTGAAGGGTATGACATGGTATTCCAAGATTGCTTTTATGGTGTGAACTTCTCAATTTCATCTTGACTTTGGAAAATGTTCTTACTACTTATGCAGCACATTGTGACACGGCTAATCTGGCAAGACCACTCTACTCAGGAAATAAATCCATCCCTTGCCAGAATTCCACTTTACTTTTCTTTTCACATCCTCTGTTTTTATTGGTTTCATTGATAAAAGACAACCACTGTTGGTTGATAGCTAGAATGCCAATTCCACAGTTTTCTGAAAGATGTGGAAAGGCTTTGGCAAACACTTCTACAGACAGCACTGCAGCTTCATTATTCAATATGTCAAAATGGTACACATCCTTGAATTTCTGCTAAAGAAGAAAATTTCATTTGCCTTCATCCCAGGGTACACATGATCAAGACAGACCCACTTTCACTACCATCTGTGTCAACTTGGTCTAAAGACCCTGAAAATTGGATTTCTGAGGCTGTTGCAAAACATTACCACAACATTCTCCTCCTCAAAGACAAGTTGATGCAATAGAAATCCATTGAATTGAAAAATTAAATTGAGCCCAGTTAGGCCACAAAGAACAAAATCGAAAAATTCTAAAGCTGCTATCACATATGGAGACCTGAGCACAAGAAGAGTTCTCTTTGCATGTGGTGATTTATTTTCTACTGATTCACCAACAGAAAACAGCTCAAGTACAGGTCATTGCACCAGAATGTATTCAACACATATTGCCACTGATAACCAGTGAGTCTGAAATGGCTTAAAAAGTTTCTGTTCTTCAACTTCAACCAACTTTTTTTGAATAACTTTTCTGTCTGTTTCGTGACAGCTTCATCATCATCATCATCATCATATTCGGTTTAACGTCCGGTTTACATGCTAGCATGTGTTGGACGATTTCTTGAAATTGACTTCCAAGTTATCCTATCCTTCACTAGGTCTCTGCTGACACCTTTTTGTTTCAGATCCATCCTTATCACTTCCTCCCATGTTTTCTTTGGTCTTCCTCTGCCAGTGGTTCCTGCCACCTTGATTGTTCTGCATCTACTTGTCCAAGCATTCTTGTCCATTCTCTCCACATGACCAAACCAACGAAGCCTCCTATTCTGCATACAGCTGCCAATACTGTCCAGATTCAATCTCCTTCTGAGTTCATTAGAACTGAGCCTGTCCTTTAGACTTACGTTGCACA
>RDPX01000054.1:1457420-1486946 GCA_003991215.1 Morbakka virulenta
ATATTTTTTGTATCTTGAAGTCAGATATAACCTGAAATGCATCCTGCTGTAGGCCAGTTAGTATATACTCGTAATTCGTGAATCGTGAATTTGTAACTTGTAACTCTCAAAGCATAGGAAGTCTTTGAGCCCAATGTAGTTTGAATCGGTAATCAGTTTTCTTCTAATATGATACTTTTTATGTAGGAGTAATCTTGTCTCAGTGTTTGAGACCGATTACTTTTTTGAATTGTATTAATGCTACAGTAAAATGAAATATATATATGAAGCTTACTTACTTACTTACTTACTTACTCACTCACTTACCCCTCGACTTTACAAATAATAAGTCTTTTAAATCATTATTGACTCAATACAGACCTATAGTTCTTTTGTGAACATGCATAAGTTTCTAAAGAGCTTTCTGAGGAAAGTTGTATTTTCAGTTCAGATGATGTCAAAATTTAGCTGATCATGGTAAATATTGCCCTTTAGTTAATACGCACAAAAGTAAAATTTTATTTTATTTTGCTGTTAATAGTAGCTTATTACAAATCGATTAGTCTATAAATTCAATTGTTATAAAAAGGTTCAAGCAGACTTAAATTTTTGTAGGTAAGCTATGCATGATATTGACCACTGTGGTTTTGATTAGGGTCAGATGTAGAGTTTAGGTGTACATTGAGATCGGGATATTAACCCTAGGTTTGGTTTTAGGGTTTATGTTAAAGAGGTTTAAGTTTGGCTTATGGTAGACTTAAGAATGATAGGAGTGTCAGTCAGAGTTATTGTCGTGTATGGTTCAACTGTTATGGTTAATTTTAAGGGTTTTTAGGGTAGGTGAAGTTACATAGTATGGAATTAGTACATTGTTTTTGGTGCGAGGATTAGTGTGGATGGATTTTTTAAAATTCATAGTCAGTTATTAGTCGGTATCCAAACCACGTTTCCTCCCATTACGTCTATGATATAAACTGCCCAACCGGTACAAAAATTTGCATTTTTACTATTACGACCCGCTGAATATCTAATAATTTATTTGCATACATTTTATCTTCTCTAGTTCTTGCACAACATGGTTATTTCAAGGATACTGCTTTTGTGAATTATTTGAAGTACCTACTGTATTGGAGGGAGCCTGAATGCGCAAAATTTTTAAAGTAAGGAAATATTATGTTTTAAAAATTTTTTATTTAGTCTAGATGGCCCACAGTGTATCTTAGTTTCTCAAGTTAACTACAAAATGAATTTTATCTAGGTGTATTTTTCCCCTTTGTCTCTACTGCCTAATTTTACACTCAGATATGAATTTGTACGCAAGAGAATTTATTTTTATCAAGCACACCAACACTGGAAATAAAACTGTGCATGATGAAGAAAAAGAGAAACGAAAATAGAAGGAAAACGTTATGGTTTATCAAGGTCTAGAGAAATTACCAAACCTGAAATAAATTGTAGACCAGTTATGTCATCCCTGGCTCCTCTATGTCATCTATGGTTTCAAGTGACATCATTATTTTTACAATGTCAAACTTAGAATGCTTACACACGGGCAGGCACCAGCATTTTGCTAAATATCAAAAAATAATACGCTGCTGTGATTGTTTGTTGTCTTAAGAAATCCACATGTATAATTAGGTAAACATAAAATTTGATAGAGACACTAATTGCATCACCATTTATTTTTTTCTTCACCGATTCCTTAGAATTAAGCATTGGTCAAGTACTTTTTGATAAAGCATCCGAACAAAAAATAATTGGTAACTGCATGATATGAAATAATCAAAATCGACATGCTGATCCAGAAGTTTTCAATCTAAATATTTTCTAATATGAAATCACATTCCAAAAACTTTACGGTTGACAAACAGAAGTCTTAAACCATGTTAGTTACTACGTTTTAGTTTACTACGGTCAATTGGTTCTTTTTTTTTTTCTTTTTTTTTTGTAAATCTAGTGGTTTAGTACTAATAATCATTTGCAGCACACCACCCGTTACAAAACAGTATTTGACAGAGAGAAAATTTATGAAAACATTAAAGAACTGTGAAAAGTAGTTATCTGATTGCGGTCGTAGTTGACAGGACCAAAAGCTTTCATGGAGCGAAACAGGCACTGTGAGTCACTGTTGCAAGTTGCTTAATAACTTAACATAACAAAATAGTCTACTTCTGCCTTTGTATTCCACATAGGTACCATATATATAAACCCTCAGGGTTTTTTTAGGAAAACTACCATTTATATGTATGGTAACTCAAAAGGAATTTCCTGTAAAACTATGGATGGAGCTTATATATTTTCATATTTTTATTAGTATTGGCACTTACACAAATTTTATTTTATATTAATATACTTTGTGTACTTTATTTTGTTTTTTTGTTTTTTCTTTGTACTAATATTAACGAGACCCACATTGATAACAACATTTATATTCTGTTGAAATGGTTATCCTGTATAAATTTTGTGATAAATAAATAAATAAAGAGATCAATAAATAAATATAGTAGAACAAAACTGAAAGAAAAAAATCGAAAAGGACGTAAGAGTATATTACCTTGTAGGAAGGATATAGAAACTACAGAAACATAAACGATACTTAAGAAGAATGGCTGACAGTGGCACGCATTCTCTATTTAATTGAAGAAAATGCAGATGAAATGGTCCTGCAAGGTTTAAACTGAGTATCAATGATACGAGATGAAACAAGACAACTTTTAGCTAGCATTTAATAGAAACAGTACTGAAAATTCTGAACTTTATGGACTCAGAGGAAGCCATAGATGTAATAACTTTATCATGTCATGAGTCGAAAGCTTTTTCCGAGCTACGTTTCGAGAGATACTTCTCCCGTCGTCAGGCTGACATCAATCCTGACGATGGGAGAAGTATCTCTCGAAAAATATCTTGGAAAAAGCTTACGACTCATGACATGATAAAGCTCTTACATCTAGGAACAGTAGTGTTTTTTCTGTTTTTAATTGAAGGGATGCCACTTTTAGTATTCACATACCTTAATTTCATAGTGCCATTGTAAATTACTGTTTTTGATGTGCTAGACGGAACACTCTTGTTTTCTCTTTTCAGATACCCCCAGTGCTTGTTTTTCTTAGAGCTCCTTCAGTATGAACAGTTTCGAAAGGAACTAGTTTATCCAGGCTGTGCGAAATTTGTTGATGAGCAGCAGTTACTTCACTGGCAGTACTACGCTAACAAAAGGCGACAAGTTTCATTTCCTGGACCAGAGAATTCAAGATAGCGAAATGTTATACTCAAGCATACCTTTTAAATGTGTGATTTCATATTTAAAGGCCTAAAGTGACTCAACATATGTTTTTTGTTTTGTATAAATTATTTATAGATTTTGAGCAACATGGAATCGTTTTGTGCTTGTGCTGATCCGCAGATCGAGAAGGGGGCTTTTTATGGATTGCAGCAGTCCTTTTGTCGAAGCTGTGGCAATGTTACTGATGGTATTAACATTATTGAAAGTAAAGACGGGGGTGTAAATGTTAAAGAGGAAAGCTGCGAAAAAGTGACTGTTCATTTAAGCCGATTTCTAGAATTATTAAACAGGTTTTGTCATGTACGACGCTTTCCAGAAAATATCAGACAGAATGTCATATCACTTGGTCAGCAGCTTTGGAAACGCTGTTGCTTCAAAGATAAAGAGGTATACGCTGTCGCCATCATTTCAGAAGTGTTGGAAAAGAATGGAATGGAACACAGTTTTAAACAACTATGTGAAACTTATAAGGTTTCTTTTTTGGGTGCCCGAAAAGCTTATAAAAAGGTCACTGGAAAACAGAGATTTTCTCCTGCTTTTTCTGCTATGGAAGACATACGTAATCTTGCTTCAAAATGTGACGAGTTAATTGTTGAGAAGCAAAGAAAATTATCACAGGTAGAAAAAATTACTGAAATGGCAACGAAAATATATAAACTTATTGAACACGAGCTATGTTACAGGTCGTTCAAGTTTACTTACCTAACTTCTGCCATTTGTGTTCTTGCTTCTAAACATTTTGCACCAAGAGGTATTACCAATCAGGATATTGCAGACATACAGTCTCTTAATATGAGACATTTATCAAAAATGGTTGCCCTTATTTCCAGGTCGCTTTCAGATCTTGCAGATAGCATTCCTTGGAAACCGAAACATATTAACGCCAGAAATATTTATTTGTTTTTAGGTGATATTACCGAGTATTGTTCACCGGCACCCATTGAAAATGAAACAGTAAATGAAAATTTTTGCGAGGAAACAGCAAGTCTGAGAAAGAAAATTAAGATTGAAAATGCGTTAAACCGCGTTCAGGTTATGAAAAATGCAAAAAGCCATGGCAAGAGGGAGAGGAGGAACCATAGAAATAGTAAAGATCAGTCAGAACCTAAAAGGAAAATGCCCTTACATTTTTTGAGCAAAAAACAATTCAAGGCCAGAGGGCATGTTAAGAAGAAAGGAAAAGGGGAAAGTGACACCTATAACGATACGTATCATCAAAGTAAAGCAGACCTACATGACAGGACAGTGAACTCAAATGTTGAAGCAGAGTGGATCGATGGACAACAGTCTGTTGCCATAAATGTGAACCCGTCCGCCTGTGATCATACAACTACATCTCAAACTTTATTATGCCAAAAGAAACAACCAACGCTTGACGCTGAGGATCTCTTGTTTGAGGAGCTATTGCGAAAAGGTTGTAGTGTTGATGAATTAATGCAGAAGAATTACCACGAAGCTAGTAAATCGTATTTCCAAGATAACGACACTGGCACTGAAGTTCTCGATGAGGACGACAGTGATGACATTAGTGATACGGAAATTGACTATTATTGTTTAACCCCCAAAGAGGTCGAAGTGAAAGCTCTAAAAATGCAACAGCATTTTTATGTAGGTTTGTAAGGGTAGAGAACAGTCGAGGTTTAACTATAGTTAGTTGTACTTGGCTACCAGCCTATCATTCAGATATGTAGGTAATTAAGTATAGTTTTCTGAGTAACTTGCATAGTTTTTACGCAAAATTTTCACCTGGAATTTTTTCACTTAACGAATATAACATTTTAGTGAAATAAGGTCATATAAAAATCTAACAGCACATTTGTCTCTTTACGTAGAAAGAAAATCGATTATTTATTTTCAATTCATTTTTTGAGAGATCTGAAGATATTCTTGACCTGGTTTGGAACTGTTGAAAGTTCAGTTGCCTCCTATACTAAAAAAACCCCCCAACAATTTGTTAAACACCCTTGAGGTATTCACTAAATAAATAGTTGTGATTCAAATATAGCTCATCTATTCTTGAGCCAGGAATGGATTGAAAATTTCGAAATGAAATGGTTTAAAGTTATTGAAAGGGCCAGGCCTCCCTTTAATCTGGAAGCATAGGAAGCGTTACTTGTTTAACTTTTATCAGATCTGTTCTGTTTGATCGGCCACTTTTTGTAACAGCCCTTTACAAAGTGGCGATTGTGTCCAGCCCTTATTGTTTTCCTCTGCTAATTTGAAAAAGAGGGAAGTTGGCTCAACCCTCTCATTGTTTTTCGCATTGGTATGAACCTCACTTGATCTGCCTTTTGCCACTCTGGCTTCTCGGTCCAGTTTAGTACCACCAAAAAGGCTTACGGCCATATATTTAATATAACTCTACACTAAGAATATGGAACTGACTCTGATTCGCATCCGGTATGTCGAGAAAAAGAATTTGTATATCGTCTTTATTTGTTTCAGACAGTCCATTACAGAGTGTCACACTACCTCGATCTTCTCCTTATTTGCCGCAATGGTAAACAACCCTCTTGACTTGTGTATTCGTATTCTGGGGTGCACTTCCGGTGATTTGCCACCCAACGTTTAAAGAGTATTGATATGGGCATAATTTGTTGTACGAGTTTCTCAGAATAACTCAGTGGATCAGCCGTAATTCTGTAGACCTTACATAGGCTTCTAAGACTAACAGAATAGTATTGTAGAATTCCGTCTACCTTGCATAGGCTAAACGAAGTAGTTTTGTAAGAATCTCATCCAACTTGCATAGACCTAAAAATACCGGAGTAGCTTTGTTGGATTGTCATTAATCTTGGATAGGTTTAGTATAACTGAGTGATTTTGATAGGATCCTAACCTGGTGGTTTTGTTAGGTTTCTATAAACCTAGCTATGTTTATGGAACCCCAACAAATAACTGATTAGTTATTCAGAGTTAATATTTATTTAGGATACTCATTCTGCCCAACTATCTTGAAAGTTCATGTTTCCATCGCGCGCGAGAACTCGTGTCCAGGTATCATATTTACGTACCAGGCTTGCAGACGTTGTCTGAGGTGCTTAGCTGCTTTGGGAACATTCTTGGCAAGCGCCACAAAGCCTGATATTCAATAGTAAGCTTCTATTCCTATTAGTACTCTAGAGCTTTGTGTAATTTCTTATATAAACAATTTTTTATATAAGCGTATGAACATTTTTTTTGAACCTTTGGTCGTAAAACTGTAACGTAAAGTATTGGTAATTGTGAACTTAGCTTATATATACATTTTTATTTCAAGACATGCATTGTACCGAAACATCGCATATTTCCTTATTGTGTTTTCTATGAAAAAATTGTAATTGCCCGACAGTTATTATTGAGATTCAGTAAAGATGAAGAGCGTACTTCCTTTACTTAAGATGCTTTGACCCGTGGGCTTTGGGGGTCATTGCTTTCCACACCTAATGTGTTCTCACGTTCCATTCAATATGCCAGCATTGATGACCCTAGTCAATGTTCCAATGAGATTCACAACTTCGTTGCGAAACTGTGGAATTCCTTAGATACTTGACATACTTTGAAATGTGTCGTTTGCCGATCGTTGCTTTTTTATTTATTAAAATTAAGTTACCAAGGAAGGAAACTGAATGTGATGACCTGTTCCGTGCGTTCGTCTTTTATTTTAAGCTGCCGTCTGAGAGCATTTTTCCTTTTAGTTTTAACCACCCATTGGGTTTCTTTTTAGATTAATGTGCGATCTTTTCTTCTACTTTCTTCTACTACTCTTTTTATGGTGCTCTTTAGCTGCTTTTGTGATTCTGCGGTCATGGTAGTGTCATCTGTTTATTTTATGTAGTTCAGTCTTGCCCCCAATAGAAACACCTTCCAGGTTATTTAATTCGAACAGTTTTAGTTTGCTGTAGATACTGAACAGGTCTGGTAAGAAAGCACAGCCCTGTCTGACTTCTCTTTTGATGTTGTTGTACTGGATGAGAATTTCCTACACAGATGCATGACTTTTGGCCCCAATTTTGATTTCTTGTTTTACCATCAATGTTTAAATGACTAGGGGCTGAAAAGGTCATCACATTGTCTTGACGAAATCCTTGTGTAATCTATGTAGCAGGTATATAGTTCTCGTCGTATCATCATGGCTTTCCCTTTGATTATTCCGAGTATAAATATCGCATTTTTCGTTTCTGTCCCTTGTGAGCATCCGAACTGTTGATTTCTAGGTATAGGCGGTTTTTGCTCTTTTCCTCAATTTTCTCAGTATTTTTGTGAAGAGGTGCATCTGGCTAATGGGCCTGTGTAGCTTCCATTTTATGGCTCCTGGTTTCTTTGGTCGCGACTGCAAAACCCTCTGCTCTTTTACCTGTGTCAAATTTCGTTGGTGACCTCTGCCATATGAATTATTCCCAAATCATGCAATTCCTTAACAACTATATTGCCTGGCCTTTTTAAGCTTCATTCTCTTTATAGCGTTTTCTACTTCAACTATGGGAATCTTTGGCCCTTCACCATCTCTGCTGATGATATGCTTCCGGCCTCTGCTGTAATAGAAAAGATTTTCGATATATTCGGAATAACGCTTTAAGATATTTTCTTTTTTAATGCTGCCATCTTTTGCTTTTCCTGCAGTAGAAGAGCAGATCCTATGCCTTATAATATGTTATTTTTCGTGCATTGATAATGATTCTGCAGTTCTTCACCGTCCATTTCTTCTCCGTTTCTTGTTCAACTATCCTTCTTTAGTTTCTCTACGTTTTTTGGATCTCCCTATTTAATCCCTTAAGCGAAATGCCGCTTCTCTCATTAACATCTTGCTGTAATTGCATTTGGTTGAGGTTTTCTCTGGACATTCATTTGCTTTGTTTTTCACTTGTTATCAGTTCTCTGGTTTATTTGCTACTGCAATCCTGAAGGCATTCCAACTGTCATTTTCGTTTGTATTTCAAAGAGGTTGTAGCCTCAGCTCCGTATTCGTGTTTCGTATTAGGATTTTTTAAAAGAATATCGTACTGGCGTTTAGGGAATTTTTTGGATATTTGATGTCTTTTGAGTTGCGTTGCAAGTTGAAGGTGATTGGACAATGGTTCCTGTCGCCGTGTTCCCCAGAGTATTTTGAAATCTGTTGTTCGTTACGTAGTCGATCTAACTTTTTGCACCCCCCACTGGACCTTTACAGGTCAACAGCCGTCTAGCATATTCTTTGAAACAATTATTAGACATGATTTGACCATAAGCACTGCACCCTTGTATCCATCTTTCCTTCCCGTCGTATTTTGTTCCAAAGATACGCTTCCCTTAGTTTTTACAGTTGTCATGAATCTTGGTTTAAATTTTCGTTTTCAAAAGCTTCCTTTTTTGGCTCTCCCCATATTCCTGTGATTTGTCTCAATTAAAGTGTTAGTAATTGAAATCTCCATGCTAATGACTATTTACTTTTGCTTCAACTAGACACCACAAATCATCTTTATGGTCTTCCTACCTACACTCGTCAGAATCATCCGACTATTAGAGTATAGGAAGTTAAATCACGTTACGCTTCTCGTGTGCTTTAGATTGTCTCTTCTTCAAGCTCACTACGCTGGTGTATCTTTCCTACGATATTTAATTGCATGAAGTTCATTTCCAACCTGCATTCGTCACCGATGATTCAATCTCGGGACTTTAATTAATCATAATCCAAAATCATATAAGTTTCGTCTTCGTCATGTTCAGACGTTGGGGCGTGTACAACAACGATGGTTGAACCTCTAACGACGAGAAGCACTTTGCCTGATGGTGACCACCATTTTAAGATGCCATTTGAGTTTAATTTGTCAAAAACCATTATGATTCATTCTTGAACCCTTTCTCCACACGAGTAGGTTAAGTCAAGGCGCTTATGTTTCACTCTGCCCTGTCTTGATATCTTGTCTCACAGATATTTTCAGTCTTAAAATTCCTTGCTTCATATTGTCCAGCTTTTTCGCTCAAAACATGACCTAACATTTCACATTGCAACCTTTTAATTTTTTAATTCTTAATTGTGCAGTCAGTCGCTAGATGACTGTCCGGTTCCACCTTCTGCCTTACGCTCGGGCTAGAATTATTTGAAGTCCGCCACTTTTGCATTGTCGCATCTTGATGGAGTATAGTTGAGAGTTTTAACTGATTGGGCTTGACCACCAGTAAATTCTCTCTCAGACAATGCACCCCTTCGTTTGTTCCTGCGTATATATAATCGACTTTTATACTAAGTTAATGGGAAAACATTAGTATAAAATTACATTTCCGAGCCTTGGCTAACGACAACCCCTACACAATGGTAAATATTAATTCAGTTAAAATTAAATAAATACATTTTCTCCAATCACACTACATTTTATTTTTTGTTTGTAAAGTATGCAAGTATGCATAAACTTTCGTCGTTTATCCTTTCTGAGCTATTGTATTGCTCTTGTATGTATTTTAAGTTAAGGCATACAAAATCCTTTTCACTGCGCAAATGTATTTCAAACAAAGGAAAATAGTGGAAATTAGTTTCCGAGCCAGGTTTCGATGCGCGGCCACTTCAGCAAAGACTAGAAAAACTTACCCGCAGGATATGCAGGCAATAATAATCTCATCTTTTTCAGGTGCTGCAATGCAACGCAACGTTACTGAAAGAAATTATGTCTACTTTCATCAGGCGGTGATGGGAAAATGAATACGATGTCCCGGTCAAGAATGTTAATTACAAAATCGAGCACTTTGTTAGCCCATGACATCTAGAAAGAGTTTACACGTTTCTTTTTACCAGCAAGGAACTTAAACTGAGCCTCTGGAGAAAAGAGAGAGAGAGAGAGAGAGAGAGAGAGAGAGAGAGAGAGAGAGAGAGAGAGAGAGAGAGAGAAGACAGACAGGAGAGGGATACATATCATATGTGCTATCTGTTTGGTCGTCCTGCCCCCTCACAAATGATTTCTGTGGTTTCTGGTACTTTTTTTACTATTCCTGTTGCTTTCTTCTTTAAACGTCAGTTTTGTTAATATAGATTGTTACGCACTCTTTGCACTTCGTCACCTAGAATATGTTGCTTTTCAAGTCTTTGGGGCAAGAGAGGTAACGGAGATGAGGATCTTGGTCTGAGCACCTCCACCCTTTATCCACGCTTTTAGAAAAGTAAGATTTAAAGCAGAGCTGTTATATTAAACCTTTCCAATTTCTTGTTTGCGTTTTAATAATTTAGTGTTGTCTTCCCTGTACTCATTAAGATGCCAATACGTTTCTCGGCAAATTTTGTTTTCTAGCGTTCGTCGTTTTCTGAAATGCTTGACTGAGACATTGGAATAATAATGTGCCTGGGCAAAAGTATTCTACCTTTTGTGTGTGGGCTTGTTTTATTGACTCCCATTAGCTATGTTTGGTTTTCCGTGTTTGTAAAAGGTAGTCTCTGCGTGTAATTTATTACAGTGGTGGCTCCAGTTTCCTGGTCAGGTCTGGCGTTTCAGATTAATGCCAGATTGACTTACGTCATTTTTGCTTAGCCACTGGCTTTACACAGTCCTTTAAATGTCTTACGAATGGATTTGCAATAACAGTGATACTGCTATTTTACAACAGGTCGTTTTTATTCATTATCGTATTTGTACTGAAAACGGTCATGACTGCAAAACCTCATTCTGCCAGGAAGACCACTTTGAAAATGTAATTAGGGCAATACTTTTCATGAAACGAAGACATTGAAAAAATTTTAAGGACACCACTGGTTGGATGCTTTTTTAATAATAGCATCTCTCCCAGGCTTTCTGGAAGGTTTTCTGCTGCTTAGCAGTACAACATATTGCATGCTGTATATACTTTTAGACTGCATGAGGTCTCCGGTGTCACCTGAGCTCTCAGTACGGGCTTTTGTTTTGATTTTCAGTGGTTGACTTTGACGCCAGAGAAGTAACCCAAACCATAAAAGGCTTGGACGTAAAGCATTAAAGTGTTTCCTTAAGGTGATAAGCAAATTATTGGAAGGCAATGACGACAACATTACAAAAATATATATTTTTGTGTTGAGATTTCAAAGCGAAACAGGTAATAGAAAATTTGCAAAGTCACATTAACCTACTAACAATGAGCGTCCCATGCAAAATAAATAAATAAAAATTACGTAGCTGGAGAATGCTGGCGCTAGAAAATATTTTCGATTTCATTTTCTTGAAAAATGCGGGCGAGAAAATTGTACGTAAACAATTGTTTATACTAAGATATTGCAGATAGTTGGTTCCTATTAGAATAACAATTTGATCTATTTCGGATGGACCTCATTCGGACTCAAGAATGCATGAAGCAATATCCCTAAATAAAGATAAAGAAAAAGTAATAACGTCATTGGTGCAATAACATACGACTACATGATTTCATTTTTTAAGCTACATACTGCTTCTAAATACAAACGTTAGTGGCAGCGTATTAGCTGCAACAATGGCATCTGTATCCACTCGCAAACATCCGGATAGGCAACTACCCGAAAACACTGATTCGATAATATTTCATCAACAAAACACAACAAAGTACTCTAGGAAGTTTTCCACCAGCTGGTTCATAATAATCTCTCGAGTATCTATAGCACCAGTGTTAAGGTTCCCTGCTTTTAATCTACATGAATTATCTACCAGATGCAGTTTTGTCCCGTGAGGCTTTTTGCTGATAAATGCACTAAGTTCCAGGGAGAGGGAAATCAAACCTTTTCAAGGCAATTATCTACTTCAAGAAAATATTGACTGAGTTTGCAACTAGGAAAATACACGGCAAATATCATTTGACGCTGAAGTCACTTACCATGCACACAGCAAAATTTACAAAATCAATGGGAAGGGGCTTCTCCGTATACTTTCGACATCAATTTTATGTGGCTGTGGATTGTGGGGCATGGAACCCACAGTGCAAGTACTACACGGTGACACTTGAACAGATACAACATCTGTTAATATTTTCTGTGCCAAGCCCAACAAGAATTCACTTAGGTCTCAAAAATGCTGTCTGACTCTTGAAAACAATTTATGTGTTGCTGTCTACAAAGAGATTTACATCACTCCATCGAACCAACAGCTGCAGAGTACCAACAATAAGATCACAGAATAAAAGGCACGTTCTCGCATCATCGTCCACAGTTAAAAAAAGGCACAATTGCAGTATTCAGTGTATCCAAGAAGCAGGGGAAAATGAAAATGCTTCCACCAAACATTCATGCAGCACCAAATATTAAGCTATTTAAATTCTGTTTCGCAGTGATTAGTCTTCAAAATTTTTCTAAGGTGCAGTGCAGCATTCAATTAGGTACCCTTTTACAGTGACAAGTGCATGATACCTGGAACTTTGCAGTATTTGTAAGGTATGAAGCAGAATCAGAGCTACAGTTTCATATGGAAGTGAAGCGAGATGGGGATTCATAAAGAATACCCAAGCTCATTACTGGCAAGGTTAGCCGAGATTTTGAAAATCCTTACCGCTATAGGTGAGGCTACACTTCCATGTTGCTGTTAACGATGCAGACGAACGATTGATAACAAATTAGATCATCAAAACTCTACAAAGAATGGAGTGTTATGGACACAATGGCTGACGGATAGATTTCAAGCGCAGAACAGAGGAAACCAAAACAGAGAGTTTCGAGGGAGAGAGAAAGAGACCCTTTATTCACAATTTAACACGTGCCGCAAAGAAGCAACAACAATTAATTAACTGGGAAATATTTTTCATTGTGACCAGAGTGGTTTGTGGAAACCCCTGCAGCAAATAAATCAAAAGCAAGCAATGAATCGTACTCATTGCCGAGAAAGAACAGAAAACACAAATTAAAAAAACGCCCAGTCATAGTCTGAACGTTTGAGATTAACCAGCCAGTGCTTTCTCTCTTTAATAAAGAACGAGAAGGTACCAGAGGTGGAAAATTGTTTTAACTGTTCGGCCACAGACCTTGAGTTAGCAGGTAACATTTACTTACCACTCTTCCCTGAAATATAGGTTTAAGGTGTAACAGCAATCAAAAGAATGGCTTTTAAATGGTTAAGAACCATACAATGAAAAATATCACCAAGTGTATCGCACTGTGAAGAAATGACACAAAAAAATTAAATAGAAAAAGAAGAAGAAAAAAGGTTAAGCCAAGAAATAAGGCTAAACCTAAGACTGAGAACATTCAAGTCACATGATTTAGGAAGGCACTCGACAACCAGAGTTCTAATATCTTGCAGTCCGAGAAAAAAACTATAGTCATAAAAAGTTATTACAACGGGGACCAACAACTGCATAAGGATGAAGACGTTGCAAGAAAGGAGTCACACGAAATGCAACAAACTGAGCTGCTATTAAATCAATTATATCTCTGGAAAAGACAACGACAAGGCACATTTCGTCGATAAACCAAAGATTGAAGCCGAGCACCAAGGTTTCGAAGCTACAAACACATCTCTCAACTCGATCACGAACAGCTGGATTAGATCCCGGAGTATCTGTTTAGATATGGCAACAGTACTCCGTGCACTGGCGGGTGGTAGATTTACAGAGACATAAGAAGGCCTCGGGCATAACATAATCTCTAGCACGATACAAAGAACCAGCTTTTTTAGGAGCGGACTTGCCAGTAGATTGAATATAAGAACCCCAATAAAGATCTTGAGAAAATAACAAACCAAAAACCTCCATTAATGACCATTCCTTAAGAGGAGAAGCAACATCATCTGGAATAACATTGGAACGATAGTTCATGAATATTGGTGGGACGTTAAGGCTCAACTTTTTACTAAATGACATAAGTTACATTTTAGCCATTTCCTCCCCCATTCTCTGACACCTAAAGATTAGATTCTAAATCTTCCATAAGTTTGACCTTTTCCTGCTGAGTTGAATAGTGTCCGATACTAGACTACAAGGTAGTGTCATCAGCATAGACACTGATGAACTGAAACAAGTTACCAGAAAGGCCATTGATGTAAAGAAGGAAAATACTTGGATCAAGAATAAAACATTAAGGAGCGCCAGAATTTGTGGAATATTTATCAGATGTAATTTCAATTTGATACGCATTTTACGATCTACGGGAAAGGTCTGAAGGATTCAGAAGAACGTTCTTCAAATACCATAACCAGAAAGTTTACGAATGAAGCCAACATGCTATAGCTCTGAATATTTCCAAGGCATTACCAAATGCCTTGGAAATATTCAGAGCTATAGCATGTTCCGTGATTACTGCCAAAAGGTCACCAATGGAGCGACATCCTCTAAGCCCGTACTAAATAGCAACAGTGAGGCCTAGATTCTCCGAACTCAATGTCGAAAAGTCGCTCAGAGATTAGATGGCGCACCTACATTCTTGAAAGCAGGAGCAAAATCAGAAACTTTCCAGGAAGGCACAAAACAAGACTACGACAGACAACGCTAGAAACGTTAGGGTAGCATGGAAGATAGCTCAGAAGCACACTCCTTCAAAACTACTGTCGAAATTCAATCCAGAGTCTCCGGACCCGAGATGACTCCTCATCCGACAGTGTAGATTCAAGATGTTGCAGTACTGACTCTACACAAACCCAGAAAAACCTGTTATTTTCAACGACGCTTCCCTTAGCTTTTACAGTTGTCATGAATCTTGGTTTAAATTTTCGTTTTCAAAAGCTTCCTTTTTTGGCTCTCCCCATATTCCTGTGATTTGTCTCAATTAAAGTGTTAGTAATTGAAATCTCCATGCTAATGACTATTTACTTTTGCTTCAACTAGACACCACAAATCATCTTTATGGTCTTCCTACCTACACTCGTCAGAATCATCCGACTATTAGAGTATAGGAAGTTAAATCTTATGTTACGCTTTTCGCGTGCTTTAGCTTGCCTCTTCTTCAAGCTGCGTGTTACCTACGCTGGTGTATCTGTCTCTTCTGACTTTTGCTCAGTTATTGAAACAGTTTCAGACACCAGTTATAAGGCTCTGGTCAACCATCACACTGCTAACATCTTTGTCTTTCCTGACTTCATTGTTTATCATATGACCTGGTTGACTCATTCTAATAGGCCTTACAGCCCTGGAGATGAAACAAAACAACTTTTAGCTAGCATTTAATAGGAACAGTACTGAAAATTCTGAACTTTATGTATTCAGAGTAACCCAATGATGTAAGAGCTTTATTATGTCATGACTTGTAAGCTTTTTCTGAACTACATTTCGAGAGATAATTCTCCTATCAACAGCCTGGCGATAGGAAAAGTATCGTTTGAAACGTAGCTCAGAAAAAGCTTACGAGTCATGATTACAACTGAAGAGTATTCCACAAGTGCTGGCGTTCCTCAAGATTCTATTCTTGGTCTAACTCTTTTCCTTTTTAAAGACTGAAGAAGCACCATACATCTGCCATCTACGAAGCATCCCGTGCATTTTCTGGTCCAATACAATTTTAAATGCTGGCCTGCTGGCAATAATACCAAGAAACATAAAAACAATTCTCTTTCAAAGTCAAGTTTCTCAGAAAGAAAGCTTCTACCAGCTGTTCACTGGAATCTACAAAGCAGGATAAGAAGGCGTCTCAGAACAACATAGCTTCAAAATATGAGGGCTTAAGCGCAAGGCCAACATCAAAATTGGGGCACCAAAGATAAAATAATCTCAAAACTAATGAAAAACTTTTACTGGTGACCTATGAGCCAGTCGGCGCAATGGATATACTTCATTTCTTCTGGCACTGGAATGTATGGTTCAATTGAGGCTCCACAACTTTGTGCTTGCTTGTCCAATAAACTGTTGCAAAGTACGCAAGCAGATCAAGAATTAAAATAACGAAAGATCGTATTATATTAATGCTAAAATAATGTAAGAATTTTATACTATATGGTATATTTTATATTATATAGTATATTTTATACTATATCGTTTTAAGAAAAGACTGAACTTTACACT
Organism: Morbakka virulenta; assembly: GCA_003991215.1. NCBI lineage: Eukaryota > Metazoa > Cnidaria > Cubozoa > Carybdeida > Carukiidae > Morbakka > Morbakka virulenta. Next base: position 1,473,547 of record RDPX01000054.1, read on the forward strand.
TTTTAATACTAACCGCATGCAACTGATAAGTTTAAAGATTCCATTCCTGGTAAAAGCTTCTTTCTTGGCAAAATGGTAACAAGATGATTACACTGTTCCTCGACTGCCGGCCGCATACCAAACCCTTCATTGCCTACAAAAATAAAAGTCACATTTATATTTAGTAGTAAAATGACGAAGCTTAACAAACATGATCGGTTCTTCCTTAGACGTTTCAAAAGCAATGTATTTGCACGAGGAAATATCAAAAAGGTATTGCCTTGAACCATATATAGGGCATACAAGAACACCCAAAAGGATTCCGTCATCTGTGGGGCAAATTGTAAAATAATAACAAAATCTACACATCGTATAACTGAATTATGGTTGTAACAGTAACAGTTAATATTAAAAGAAAATCCTAGAAAGAGAATACATTTGGTGATAGCAGCAACAGCTGGTTGAAATATTTTTTCAAGTATGTTGCAGGGATGTGATGAGGGAAGAACAGATTGTCAAAAATGTTAAGAATTGGTAATTATTCAGGAAGGGCATTAAAAACGTTATGACATAATTGTCTTGGAGTACCTTGTCTTTATCCAACCATGTTTGTAAGACGTTTGGCTTAACTCACATCAATGCAAAGGACTTCCTTATATTGCAATTTTTTCCATGCTTTTACTTCTGATTGGTTGTTTATTTTTAACTTTCCAAAGGGAACACGTAAGTGCAAATGCTGATAAATATGTCGATCATGACTTTGGTGATGTTGAGGATTGTGATAATGCAGAAGCCTTTGAAGATGACGGAGAAGACGGCGATGTTGATGATAATGTTAATATTGGTTTTGATACCAAGTGTGTTTGTAGTGTTGGTGACGATTATGATCCTGAAGAAGCTGATGCCATTAATGATGTTGATATCGACATTACTGATGATTTTGACGATGTTGGGGATATTGCTGATGATCTTCTTGGGTTTGTAGATGTTGGTGATGACAATGACGATGATGCAAGTGATATAGGTATTAATAACGTTGACGACAATAACAGTGAGACCATTAACGATATTGATGGTGATTTTGATTATAATATTGGTATAGGTGATGATTTTGTAGGTAAAGGTCATGTTGATGGTGTTGATAAAGAAAAATCTGAAGTTAACAACGTTGATAATAATGATAATGGCGGAGCTAATCGTGCTAATGTTAACGGATAATAATCTTGAAGATTATCTTGATAATAATGATAGTAATGCTGATGATTTTTATGTTGTTGGTAATATTAGTGACAATGATGATGGTGTTGATGGTGTTGATGATGGTGTTGATGATGGTGTTGATGGTGTTGATGATGGCATTAATGGTGTTGATGATGGTGTTGATGGTGTTGATGATGGTGTTGATGGTGTCGATGGTGTTGGTGTTGATGGTGTCGATAGTTTTGATGGTGTTGATGATGGTGTTGGTGGTGTTGATGATGATGTTGATGGTGTTGATGATGGTGTTGGTACTGATGACCATTTTTTAACTTGATAACCTGAAGAAAAGTGGAATCTGAAATTCTTTAATATTCCCTACCCACAGCACCTAAACTTTTATCAACAAAGCAATATGCTAAAATAATAAACAACTTACCTATAACAAGCATCGTATTTCTTTTCAAAGGCGCATTCTTTCCCACAGTTATTACGCTTACATCTTTTGTTTCTTTTTCATGTTTTGATAAAGAAGCTGATCCAATAACATTCCAGCCTGCGTTCTCATGTTGTTTCTTCGCAAAAGACAAAAATTGTTATTTGCAAAGATGCTCACTATGGTAACTGCAATAAAATAAAAGCTGAATCGGCTAATTATTTTTTTTGTTTATTTTATCAATCAATCCACCAATCTATCTGTCTATCTACCTACCTACCTACCTATCTATCTATCTATCAATCTATCTATCTATCTATCTATCTATCTATCTATCTATCTATCTACCTATCTATCTATCTATCTATCTACCTATCTATCTATCTATCTATCTATCTATCTATCCATCTACATACGGTAAAACACGAAAAATAAGAGCTATGATTATTGCAGCTAATAGTTTCACGACATTTCGATCATCAGGCATCTATCTATCTATCTGATTATCGATCAATCTATCCATCCTTCTATCTATCTTTCTATCCATCTATCCATCTACCGGTATCTATCTATCTATCTACCTCAATCTATCTAAGGGGTCAACAGGGTGTTTCATTGCCAAATGTTTTAGGTGATAATTATCGCACAGAATTGGAAAATGAAGAAGCACCAACCTTTACTTGCTTTTATATGCAAAGACTAAAGGCATATGAACAAACTGACCATCAAAAACAACAAACCCAAGCAATTTAATTACGACAATAAGACTTTTAACCAAGTAAGGAAGAGAAAGATAAATCCCAGGAGAACAATAAAAAAATGGCTATATGCAACTCCCACATACTTCTATGTATGGTATTCATGGTATAACTATTAACATACAGCAAATTAACATGGAGTTCTATCCCCATTACTGTGTACACAACAGTAGAGTCCCCAGAGGACGAGGATATGAACAACAGTAACTTCCATAACAAAACAGGCTCAGTATCTTTGGATCCCTGCCCTTGTAATTTACAATTCGGGCTCAAAATTTCAACAAATGTGCTGTTAGTTAACAGTGCTGTTATTATAGAGCAACTACAAGGAAGTTAGCAAATAAATAGCGACATAATATCAAGTGTTCGACAAACACTAAAACAGGACAAAAATATAAGGTTATAAAATAACAACATAGCAAAAAACAACAGCGTGCAGTCAGAACAAATAGCAAACATAATACCCCAAGACACTAAACACAACAATGGGAACAGCGACACAAATCAAAACGACCGTTCACCACATGGTACCACCAAACAGCATCAACGCCATATTTGAAATCATATGATAGTACATCTTTTCTTCAAATTCTATTAGGCAAACCACCATTGCATTGAATTGCGCTGCCATCGCTCTCGGTCTCGGGCGCCATGCTCTCTCCTGGATTTGAAATGGCGTTGAAAGTTTTTGAAGTGACGTTTTCCTCTGTCTACCACAACCGCGCTTTTGATCAAATCGTCCGCTGACCCTCTACCTTCTGTTTTCGGATGTAATGTCCAACAAATTTCAATTGACGTGACTCCATCGTCACTCACTCATATGCTAACTGCTCTCTCTCTCTCTCTCTCTCTCTCTCTCTCTCTCTCTCTGCTTGTAACGTCTTTATATACAAAGCCTGTGTGATTTTTCGTTTGGATAAATAGGGCAATTACGTTCTGCTATCTTAACTCACCCTCTTAAACGTGAATGGCAACTGATCGACTATGATCTTGAACTGCGGGTCATTTTATCCCTTTCATAATGATCAATGGTCCCTTCAAAAGGTCGTCTTTCGGATTTGTCTAAATATATCGCACATCAATTTTCGTCTGTACCAGTAGCTTTATACTTTTGTTGGTACGTAATTAAGCTTAGCCCTCTTTTTTACCGGAAAACGGCAACTTGACTTTGAGGAATTACCAAACGTAAACTTGATTCCAATTAATTGTAAAAAATTGACAAGAAGACATCGGCAAATGTCTCCTTCCCAGTTCCCTACAAGTCTCGAGAATTTACTTATCCTTTCACATTGCAAAAAAAGACTAAATTCAAACAAGAATTCATCATAAAGCTACTAATAACAAAACAAAATGATAAAACAGAATCGCTGCAAAGACCACCGACATAAAATAAACCATCCAAAATCTAATACTTCTTCTTCTTCGGCCTTCATCCGACCTTTGTCAGGTCGGCCGCTCGACACCTTTTTCTCCACTTGACTCGATCTTCCCAATTTCCTTCTCTCGCTCCCACGTCTTTCATGTCTCGTTCTATGACGTCCCTCAGTCTAAGCTTTGGTCGTCCTCTACTCCAAAAACTAATACCCTCTGACTTAATTCCAGCAGCTAGATACGATAGCACCATTCCATAAACGTAACTTTGTTTGCTTAGAATTACATTACGGTTCCATTAATCCTGTGAAGTGAAGACCGCCACGCCATTATTGGCTTTTTCAATTAATACTGAGTGAGTATCATATATGTCGTTGGCTTTCTCTCATTCTTTCAATTACCAACAGTAACAGGTGCAGATGTTGGTTTTCAAGCTTTGAAAATTACTTTACAACCGACAAATGTCCTGACACCCATTAAAATGATTTCCAACAGCTTAAACCTAATTAATTAACTTAATTAACTGGTGTTAATCATATATAATCAGCAAAGTTGCATTTGACAAAGTTTAAAAAAACCCTAATTTTCTCGACAAAACTTTCTCTGGAAAGTAAGATATATGCCAATCTTCAAATGGAGACACAAGGACCTTTTCCGAGTTCAAACATCCCCATTTTCTCAGTCTTGATTCTCCCCTTCTGATATATTTCGTTGTAAATCAAACTAAGAGGTATAGCAAATGCCTTTTCATTTCTTTTTTCAACGCACCATTACCTCTCTTGTTTACTAACTGTGAACATCAAGACAACAAATGACCCAGTATCTAGTCTAGGGCTGATGTATATTACAACAAAAATCGGTTAACGTTCCACCAATAACAAGATGTACAGTAAAAGTTACAACGTAGTACTCATGAAGACAAATTGGTAGTGTATTATAACTAATCGATGCAATACGTACCTTAAGATATTCGGGAAGGTTCCCAACATCATAAACTGAGAGCCACTCCATAGCACCTGAGCTGGCTTTGCTTACAACAGGACTAAGCTTGCAGCTTCAAAATAAGTATACAAATTAAATGTACCCCTTCTGCATTCAATTCTATACAACCAAATAACCATGGAATGTTCGTTTTCTGATAACACAGGGTTTGTTGTTTATTTCCCAAAATTTCGTTTCAAGGAAGTCACTAAACTAAAATTTCATATGGAAACTGTGTAAAAAGTTATAAACCAGTCATGGCAGAGAAGAAATACTATTGCACAGAAAATTCACCGTTTAGGAACCAACAACATAGGGAATAATTTACAAGGATCCCAACTAACAATTTTTTAATCTCATTTTCAAAAAATTATGCCTTTAAAGTACATGTGCAAGTAACGCTCTAATAAAGAAAAAAAAATGAAAAATACACATATCACATATGTACGCATATTAATTTAGAAATGATATTGAAGGAAAATAATTGGAATTAAAAATCTTAAAAGATAAGTGGAAAACACAAGTTGAATCGCACGGTGTTTCAACTAGCACCGATGGCTTTCATGGCAATCTTGCTCTGTAAGCGGACCTATTGATGCCTGGTTCTTAATCTACGTTCTCAACTTCATTTTGTAATCCAAGTGAAAAATCAGCCTGGGAAAATGATTTGCTTATTTACGAACCACTGATACCTTAGTTAATAACCAGGTGATTATGAAAGCCATAGAAATTCGTTTAAACCCAGTTTGGTGCAACATTTTCTACATTTCTCACTTAAATCTCTTTACACAGTTTTACACAAAAATAGGAGCAGAAAAACTATTTTAGTGTACCATGCGATCCTTGAAACCGAAGGACCGAACAGGACGGTTTGACTTGTGTGGTTTTTATCAACATACATACATACATACATACATACATACATACATACATACATACATACATACATACATACATACATACATACATACATACATGTTCTTAACCCAATAGCCCTTACGGGACTCTAGGGCACTGACTAACATACAAGTCAGTTTGACAAACTAAAACTTTCTCTTGGTGCATTCCCGCAGAAATGTCTCTAACGATTTTCCCTTTTTTACTTCTTGCACTATCACATTTTCCAGCACTGTCTTATTACGGTTGCCTCTTCTCGTATATCTCTCGTCGACGAACATGAGCCTTTTTGTCAAGGTATCGTTAGATGCACGTGCAACATGTGCAACCCATTTTCTGTTCTGGTTTCTTATACACTATATGAAGTGAATAGAGTTCATCAGGAAATTCTATATAAAAGTGGTTCTAANACATACATACATACATACATACATACATAAGTTCTTAACCCAATAGCCCTTACGGGACTCTGGGGCACTGACTAACATACAAGTCAGTTTGACAAACTGCATTCCCTTGGTGCATTCCCGCAGAAATGTCTCTAACGATTTTCCCTTTTTTACTTCTTGCACTATCACTTTTTCCAGCACTGTCTTATTACGGTTGCCTCTTCTCGTATATCTCTCGTCGACGAACATGAGCCTTTTTGTCAAGGTATCGTTAGATGCACGTGCAACATGTGCAACCCATTTTCTGTTCTGGTTTCTTATACACTATATGAAGTGAATAGAGTTCATCAGGAAATTCTATATAAAAGTGGTTCTAAATAAAGAAGCTTTCCTGAAAATCAAAAAAAAGGGGGTGGATTTTGGAGCATCCAAAATGTTTACTGTTTTCATTATAACTATTATTATTATGTTTCATTTCACAATATTGCTTTCAAATACTGGTCCTTCTTTAATCAAGTGTCAAAACTGTACCAGATGATAATTAAAATATGTATACACTGAAAATCAACCCGAAAAACTTAACTTTTATTTAATTCTGTATACAGTGAATGCAAATAAAAACAACATTGAATGTTATAATATAAACTAACATTTCGGCTTCTTAACTGAGTCATCATCAGAGTAAAATGTATATGACAAGATGTTCAACATACCAAATATGCTATCTTTATTTATTTAATAATGCAATTAAATCCTGAAATAAATCACGGTTTAATGCCCTCTAGAGAATAACTTTTGTATTCTTGTAGCATATATACAAAGTTGCCAGTATAAATGTCGAGTCAAGTTGTCCTGTCTTTTTTCTTTAATCGAGTTGCACCATGTGACTACATTTACTGGCAATGTGACCAGTAGTTTCCACCTTGGTGAGTGCCATTCTGTCGATGTGGTGTTTAACGTATTTGTTGGGGTTTTTTGCAAAAGGCCTGCTCCTAATCACTACGTAAAAAAGCTTCAGTGTTTGACTGGCTTTTTTGTCATCCAGTTCACTGCTGAAGTTCATATTTTGAAGGAAGTGTTCATCGAAAGTCAAACTATAAGAAGCAGTCTCAGGCACTCAATACCTTTCTTAGTATTGTTGGGTTTTAAAAGGGTAACCACACAAAAATTGTCCAACTAATGTTAAACTATAAGAAGCAGTCTCAGACACTCAATATCTTTTTCTTAATATTGCTGGGTTTTAAACGAGTAATCACACAAAAAGTGCACAACTTATGTCAAACTATACGACGTAGTCTCAGAAACGCAATAACTTTCTTATTATTATGAGGTTTTTAAAAAGTAACCACACAAAAACCAAAAATTTAACAACTTTCTCTCTAAATTTCTTTCTCTAAATATGATCGTTAACAAAAATGTGGACAATTTTGGCGTGCTCTCTTTTAAATATTTATCGATCCATCTATCTATCTATCTGTCTGTCTGTCTGTCTGTCTCTCTCTCTCTCTCTCTCTCCTCCTTCTTCTCGGGATGGAGCCAAATCCCCAACCACTATTGGACTCACTTTTTTTTATCGTGCCATGATCGTCTTATATGCTTCTTTTTATTAGCATCATCATTACTATTACTATCTTTATCATTATTTGTTTTAATATTATCATTAAAATCTTTATTATTACTAATGTGTTTTCTATTGTTACGAGAATCCATGGAGCAATATTGATTTTCTTGCCATATGTTCACTTGAAATCAGCCAATGTAAAATATCAGTTACTAAGAGGTTTGACTTCGCATGTGATAAGTGAAAAATGAAAAGCTGAGTTCAAAAACAAAAATATGATTATTGTTATAATTGTTATTATATTGTTATTGTCACCACTTTTAGTACTTATTATTAATACTGTTACTATTTCAGTTATTATTTCAAGTTTCGGGGAATTTGCCCGTACATCTTTCTGATCAATATAAAAAATGGAACAGCTTGGGCAAGATAGCCACCTTGAGATACAACGAGTAGAGTTTCTTTGTCCCATAAAATTTTTGCCAATGAATTATTCTATGACACACAAGTGTAAGTTACACATTTAAAATAAAGGACTCACTAAAAGCAGATACACCATGCATTCAACTCGATAGATCAAGATATGAAATCTGGCAAGCTGGAATGATTAGTTGGAAGGACTTGCTTCTCACATTACTGTACCTCCAGCTCTTGTTTGGCAGTAAATTTGTGGGTGCCAGACAGGTGGTTTTGTTCAAAAAAAAATTGCCTGGACAATCTTGACCAAAATTCTAATAAGAATGGGGGGGGGTCCTAAAAAGACGAGAGATAGCTGGAAAACTGAAAAATAAGTGAGGGGATGCCACATAGGAGGTTTTATTTTTTAAAAATATTGCCCGAACAATCTTGACCAAAATTCTAATAAGAGGGGGATTTAAAAAAGACGAGGGGTGGCTGGAAAACTGAAAAATAGGTGAGGGCGGTTATTTGGGACTTATGAGTACGTCATACACTACAAACCTTAAAGAATCGTGTTTTCTAAATGTAGCACCTAGACACGAATAAAAAGTAACTTTGATAAGCTGGCATTCCCTTTTTTCACTTCAGCAAAAAGCTTCGGTGGAATTGGGTTTTTCTTTTAGACAAACTAAAAACAAATCAGCCCCTAAATAAAACAAACTAAATTTACAAACAGCAATAAACCCACCAGAAGTCACTCGTTGCAACTACAGCATCAACACCGAAATATAAAGCTGATCTTAGCACGGCTCCTAAATTCATAGGGTCCTGTAAACAAACGGTAAAGGAGCTATTAAAGAATATACGTAGCATAATAAAAATATCTGGAAGATGTTTGAGAGTGCTGGACTACAAATAATTAAGCAAGACATGCATAGCTACTAAGTGAAAGTACTGATATAAGGTCCTAAAAAATTGTAGCTTATCCTAGTGTTTGAGTAAAAACTAGATTATATACGGTAAGTCTTACAGCAATTCCACTGAAAGGCTAAGAGAACACATGTATGTAAAACTGTTGTTCCAAACTTGCCTTCAACAAACTCATGAAAAATGAGAGACGATTAAGCAGTATCAGGTCATATATTTCAATTTAAGATGTGACATTGACCTAATCGTTAGAGCCATAAAAATTAAGAGGCATTGTTGTGCTAAGTGATAATAGCATGTGCAGTACGCTCATACGCTTCAAGACTAACTCTAAGATAAAATAAGTCGCAACTCCCTGGCACATTAGAGCATGGGAGCTACAACTTAGTAGTACAAGGTAGTTGAGTCAATAACACAGGTACCGAGTATGAATCCATATGAAGACTTATGGTTCATCATACACAGACACAGAGACACATAAAAACAATTTATCATCTGCAAAAAGATTCCCCATTCCAAAGCTTTCACCAGGTAATTTATACAGGAAAACTTTGGCCTTTATATCAGTCTTCTATCTCCTATATAATCAGTAAAACAGACATACTTGAACTATTGCTGTCTGTTAACATGGCGACAATATTTCCAATATTTGTGTTAAGTTTGTGATTCAACACCTCTTTTCAAAGTTTGAATTTTCTATTTCGACATTTTTAGCATTGTGCTTTAAAACAGCACTAGCAGTGTATCAATAGCAGCTGCAAGGACAGCCAGACTGGCTTCTCGGGAGACGTTACATCAATCCACGCTATCGTTTTATGCATTGGGTAGCTCTCAACATCCTATATCCTATATCAGTTAATTGATCTATGTCTTTCTTGGAAAACCAGGAGTTTTTCTGCAACGAAATAGCCAACATTACAAATCACCACTAGCTGGTTCATTTTCTACGTCACCAGGAAGCTACAGAGAAGTTCAATCTCCGTTGATGAATTGATCTATAAATTGGAGGGGTGTCTGTTTCTGTTAACAGGGTGTTCTATGGAGATTGCTTCAGTGCAACAGGTAGCATTGGAATATACTCTAGTACAAAACCTTTCAAAAAAAGCAACAGTAATCAATTTACGCCAGCAAATTCTATGATCTTTCATACGCAGGCAGAGCAATAACTACAATAGTTTTCTACAAGTGTAACTTTTCGCTTCCTTTAATAGCATAGAACAAGCCGGAGCATTATCAATACTTAAAACACCACAATGAATGAAGTAAAGCAAAATTGAGCCTTCACGTAAGACATATTTGATAACCAGATAGCACTAACTTGAACTTGGTCCAGCGCAAGGTAAAACAATGGCCTTTGTTCGGATCCCTTTTTCTTCGATAGCAGAGAGCTAGAGAAATTAGAGACTAAATAACTGAAACGGCTATTACAGTTTAACAACATAACAACAAACTAGGGCCAAAAGAACCCAATACAAAATCCCAACGACTGCAATTATGAAAAAACAAAAATAGTGTTATCGATTAAAAACACTTGCCAAACAGAAGTTCACTAAACTCTTATTATAAGCCACAAATGCCTTAGAATAACGAGGCACGAAAGAGAATCATGTCACATAAAATGCTATGGCAATATTCAATCCTACAGCCAAAATAAACCAAGTCTCAATGGTAGGTAATCACTTTTAAAAATGATGTTTGAATGAAAAATGAGTATCTAGGTCAATGCCCCACAAACCTTTTCTTTGTATGCACCCTTTGGCAGTGGCCAATACAAGCCGTGCTCCACTCACCCCAATTTCCGCACTGATAACTGGGCAAAAAGGAACTATCCCAAAACAAATATACCAATGAATAAATTCTTATCAATTTACAGGTAATTCACTAAAAAACGACACCAGTGGAGCAGGTGAAGTTTCAACCTTTTCACTAGTCTTTCCATTTGAGGCTCAGTTCTATTAAAGCAGTAGCGCAGGTCAGGTTACACATTGAGACGACTGAGACCTTTTTATTCAATTTGCAACCTTGTTTAAAGGACTGGCTCGCAAAGATATATTGGGGGAAATGGGAGCAACTCCTCTTTGCAATATCATACAGACACGGATATCCAAGGGAAAGAGCTTAGATTAACTGTCTCTATCGTAATTAAAAATTGATGTCACATCTGTCATCAAGGGATTGCGGGCCATTTGTACAGTCAAGCTTGATCCCTGGGAGCAGTGATGGAACTAGCTTTGCAGCACTTAAATATGCTCAACAATCAGTGTTATGGTCTCTGTATGTAGAGAGCTACTTACAGAGTACAAAAGAGCTAGCATGACAAAGTCACAGTTGGAAATTTTTCGATACCAATTTTCAAGCTCTGACGAGGGAGTTAAGTATTTTTCCCCGTGAGAGGATGTCCTTTTCCTGATGTTAACGTACAAAATATCAAGTTGTCATGGGCTGAATTCGTTGCTGAGGTAGTCTGGAACTCAAAAATATAATTCTTCGTGTGATCTACAGCCCTCGCAAAGGTATAAAGAACTGCTTTTAAGACCAGTGGAATGGTGCGTGGAGCTAATGCATGTATATGTATAATGCACTGCACAAATTTACAATCAGAATTTTTATATTTTACGAGTGCCTGAAAGCCAGAACCCATCAAACACCCATCATTGCCGTTACACCGTCCATCCACACACCGCATTCTTCCAGGCCGTGTTCCGGAAAGTAGCTGTCGGCTATCTCTGGCAAGTCTTCCCCTCGTGTTGTTAATTTCAAGTCCTTGTAAATAGAAGTTCCTCCTTGAGGTTTGGCTCATAGACGTAGTACAATTACCAATAACAGTGAGTAAGCAGCGACGTCGGTGTTCCCATCGAGTTGAAGACTGCACATACCCACTTCTTTGATTAGCATAATGACTCGCTTTCGATATATTCCGGCATCTCTGCGATACTCCGTTAAACTGTGTTATTTGACAAGGATATTCGAGACACTCTGTCAAAGCTTTAGCGACCAAGTATCAAACATTCATGATTTTGATAAAAGGAAAAATAACCTCTTTGCCTATTGTGTAAGCTTCTTTTGTCTTTGCTATTTCCAGCGAAATGAGGAATGATCCTTTAATACTGACGGCATTTTGTATACTTACAGTACCATCAGCATAAAGTCGGGTGTTTAATCCTGTTTGCCAAACTCTGAAATTAATTTACTTCCTAGATTTTGCGATGAGGATGATTCGATTCCAGACGTATCTGCAGTGTACTTGACTACAACGAATCTACTCCCAGCACTTTGTAGTGCGCTAATCAAACCTTGATTGGTTTGAAACAAGGCAGCTTCCCCTTATTAAGCAACATTTTCCACCTCGGTGATACCCATCAGCTGATAGCCACTGAGAGTACGTAATGAGTATCAACAATGAGAATTGGCCGAGCAGTCAACTATCAAGTGGTAAGTGTTTTGGGATTAAGCTTATATGCATGTCTCGAAAACTTCTAAACGTAGCCTGTGTCCATGGCCCCCATTTTGGGAAGCAGTGACCAAGGTTGAGCTGTAGGTGTCACTAAAAATTTTCTAGTGATATACCCAAAGCCCCACAGTGGTGTATTGCAATACTCGCTAGTTTTTTGTCCAAAAATTATTAGCATCTTGTCTAAAAACTATGTATAACCTCGTCTGTCAATTCGCTGTTCATTGACCAAGAACATGTTATCCGAAACGTCGACTTATTTCACTTCCTGAAACAAGGATTAAAATATATCTGGTGGGAAAGACTTTATTTTTTCCTAAAGAATTGTACGCTCCATTTCTTCCTCTCTAATTTTTCGTTAGATAAACAAGGGCTGGGGCTCGGGGAAAGTGAGGCAACTCAGTCAACTAAGGCTACAAATGTAGACCTCAAAAATCAAACTTTTAAATGATCTGACGTAATAGTCAATGTAACACAACCTTGTGGGTCTCCAGAAGTTTTTTTAAAAGATAAGATATGAATTAACAACTCATTATTTCTTCTGACCGCCTCTAAGCCAACATCAAATCATCTAAGCTACTCAACACAACCACCTCCACATCACCATAGATTTCCCAATGGTTTCAGAACCATCCCCTTCAAAGGCACCACATAACTCCATCTCGGTCTCCATATTGCTACATACCTCCCTTCGACAACTGGTCTCCGGAACTGTAACAGTTTCATACTTAGTTTTCTGGGCCTTGTCCGTAGTCAAAATCTACGTGTAAAAAATGCCTTGCGTAACTTAATAAGAAGTTCTAAAATATTGCACATTCGTGGACAACGCGAGCAACTCACTTTGCTTAACCCGCATTTTCCTGCTTTATTTGAAGAAACTATATATATTTAAATAAACTATATATATATATATATATATATATATATATATATATATATATATATATATATATCCTCCGAAATAATTTTCCATGGCCCATTTAATTTTTCCCAAAAAATATTTGTTTCCTCTCTCTCTCTCTCTCTCTCTCTCTCTCTCTCTCTCTCTCTCTCT
>RDPX01000054.1:1514178-1536083 GCA_003991215.1 Morbakka virulenta
GGGCGTCCAAGAAGGCAACCTCCACGTGGTGACGCCTGGATACTGATTAGCTAGGTTATCCTGACTGGTTGGTAACGAATAGCCTTCATTTTAAGCTGTTTTTCCAGTACCATGGAAGAAATCGATTTCGTCGTTCATGTGATTTTGCATCTGGTTCGTCGTCGATTTGGAGTAAATTTTTTGAATTTGTGCCGCCCCTGCTGGTAAGTGAAAGTTTTTTGTTTCTGGTTTCTTTCCAAACCGATCTGCCTTTTGGCGATGAGGGGAGGTTTGTTTCCCGTTTCATGGGGCCGGATCGAACTCACCGGGGTGGTCTTCAAATCTACCTCCAGCAGCTTACACACACACACACACAGGGGCTTTTGAATCTTCTTTTGGACTCTTTCCCAACCACTGTTAAGCCCATTTTAATTCATATGCATCTTAGAAACACATCAGGAAATGCAGTAGTTGGATATTAACCCCTAAAATGTGAGTATTAAGTAAAGTAACAAAGCAAAGTACTAAAAAATGTGATCAAGAAAATACCGAAACAAAGAAAGTAGTGTTCATTATTTGGCATATTATTTTGAATTAAAGACTTCATAATAAAATTACGGTATGCATTTTTTAAAAGAGTTATTCTCTTCATTTCAATGAGGAGTCGTGGCTTAGTGGTTTGTGCAGCTGCAATGTAACCACGAGGTTTCGGTTTCGATTCCCTGAAAAGGCGAAAGGACTGTGGGACTTAACAAAAGAAAAAGCCATTGGTTGCCTTCAAGAAGAGCATCCGGCCAAGAAATATCCAGCATTCCAAACGCAATTTTCTATGAAGGGCACCGTTTCAGCTCTAGTTACTGAGGGAAATGACGTTAAAACAAAAGAGAATCATTTTATTGTAATTAAAAAAGTGGAAAATATTTCTAATTGAAAATATATTATTAAGTGCACTATATTATACAGTAAATGCCTTTTCCTTATCACTCTAATGTATGCATTTTTGAAAAAAAGGCTTAATGTACCACATATCACATGACATTTTTATCTTTTTTGAAAACATAAATATTCGAATTATTTACATTTAAGAAAAAATTTTGGGTTTCGAAAATGGTAATTTCAATAAAAAGTGTTTTTCTTTTTATTGTTGTCCTTTAGTCCTTTGTTCTAAGACTCAAATTCTTTAATGATCACCATGAGCATTCAATATGTGAAGCACTCGCAATTATAAAAATGCCATTTGTCCAATACTCCATGGTTTTCAGGGATATTTTCAGCACTCCTAGTTTAAATAGAGAGCAAATACCGATCGATCTCTTAACAAAGTTGACAGAGAGGGAGAGTGAATGTATGTATGTGCATCTGTATCCGGATGTCTGAATGCGAGAGAGGAAAAAAGAGACGGAGGCAACCAAAAAGACTAATAAACAGAGAGATGCAGACAAATACACCAAAAAACCAACATGTGGACAAAGAAAGTCAATATTAAAAACAACGTTTTGTTCATTACTAAACGTTTCTTTGTCTCTATTACACCATGTTCACTAGCAAAATAAATTCACAAATTTACATTTCCTCAAAATAAAATTGCATAATCTCCAAAAAAAATAAAAACAATAACAGAAGACTATTTCAAAAAAGCTCAAGCGGATACGATTGAACATTGGAATTCAACACAGAAGAGGGTTTTTTAACAAACAAGGACTCTTTAATGAGAAGGTCTCTATCGTTATTTGCAGTAGCTAGAAATTCAACGTCACTCAGTAGGGCTTTGTGTCCATTTTGAACTAAATGCTCTGTAACTGCAGTAGGATTTTTTGTATTACAATGTTCCTTAAACCTCGTTTCCTTGTGGCGTCTCGTTTTGCCTACGTAGTTTGCATTGTAATTTGTACCAATGCACTCTGTACACTACAAACGACTTAAACCTTTTAGGTATTGCATCTTTAAAATGAAACAAATTACATATGAGGAATGTAGTGCGAAAAATCAGCTTTTAATCAATTTTTGCGGACAAGCTTTAGCACACAGGGACTGTAGATACACACAAACGTTTAGTAATGAACAAAACGATGTTTTTGATATTGACTTTCATTGTTTAGTGTATTAGGTCCAACCCCAAGTATCTTATTGGACAAAGAAAGAAAAAAAAGAGTTAATAGAATTGGCTTTCTTGTCCAATAACATTGCAGATATATTTCATTGCCACTTTTTCTAATCTGTTTTCGGTGTTTAACTCCAGTAATTCTTCCTTCGTATCAATTAACCTCCAGAATTAATTTTCCTCATAAATCAGGATCAATCTACAGGCTTTCGTGAAGTGAGAGCTTGTGTTTCTTACTTGCGCTTCTTAATCTGCCACTGCATCAAAAATAGAATGTATTAGAAAAATGCCACCCAAGTGGTCACGCTCCAATGAAAACATATCCCTAAATATAGGTACTGCTACCTGAAAATAGATGCAGAGTCAAAACAAGGGATTAATTATATCACAGTCACAGAGCCAATTTTCGGTTGAGCATTACCACGACTGACTGAAGTGGTTACGAGACACCTTTCGAATAAACAATAATACACCTGCTGTAACATCGATCAAGTACAGTAGGGCAGAATATCGGAAGAAAAGAGAAAGGCCACTCTTAACGTGGATGAAACTTGTAGGGAAGGAGTTAAAGGAACTAAACATTAACTCGAATGATGTATCTACCCCAGTGCAAAATAAAGCTGGATAGAAGAACTTCTCTAAACCCTAGGTTTTATATATATATATATATATATATATATATACGTTACAACAACAACACAAAAAGATGCCTCCTTTGTCTCACTGAAAAAATGTCCATTATACCATACACATCAAGAAACAACTGCTCAACAAAATATCAGAACTTATTTCAAAATGCCGACACGAACTCCGCAACTTCGGAGCTAATGACTAAACGCGTGGGACCTCCTTCCCTGATCAAATAGCCGAACACCTATTTACCCAATTTGAAAGTAAATCACTCTTTAGTAATTTTAAACCGTATCCACATGGGACTTCCTTTCTTTCTTCCTTTCTCAGAATATTAACGCATTGTAATACGTTATCACCTGTAATTTTTATTATTTTTGATGAGCCACCTACTTTATTTGTTTATAAAAGTTTGTACAGTATTTGTAGCACTATTGCCTGATGTTCGAAATATCGTGCTCAATGCATATAGCAGAGCTATATGCATTGAGCACTTTTTGATACGAATACACAAAATTACACACACACACACACAAATATATATATATATATATATATATATATATGTGTGTGTGTGTATGTGTGTGTGTGTGTGTGTGTGGTGCTTTCGATTCGGTTAACCGTATTACAGTGCTTGATACATAAATTCAGAGCGTAATAAAAGAGATATAATAAGTTGGAAAGAATAAAAAAAACTACACTGTCCATCTCGACAAGCCTGTTTCGTGATTTTACTCACTCGTCAGGAAATGTACATTTATGTGTGTGTACAAAAATGTATGTGTACGTTTTATTCTTTCCAACTTATTATATCTCTTTTATATACATATGTATACATATATGTGTATATATATACAATTATTGTGTATATATGCATATATACATATATACATTTATGTGTATGTATGTATATATATACATATTTATATAGACATCAGCTTGAATGATGTACCTACCCTATTACAATATAAAGCTGGATGGAGGAACTTCCGTAAAGCCTAGGTATATAATAATAATTATTATTGTTATTAAAACTAAAAATAGAATAAAAATTATTATTATTATTATTATTATTATTATTACTTTCACTATAATATTTGTTTTTATTGTGTACAACAGATTGTAGCTAATGCTACGTAAACTGTCCTGCTGAGAAAGTTGCTGCGATTGTTCAGAATTACTTGGAATGAATTTGGGGTAATCTTACTTGATGTGTGACCATCAGCATCAAGACTGGAAATTAGTTTTAATGTTACCTTGGCAACTAAATCTCTCTCTGAAGCAGGTGCACTTATCTGGCGGTAAAATTCAATCGAATCTCGCAGCGATCAACGTAAACGAAGAAGCGAAAGGAACTGTGAGATGAACAATTGGAAATGGCAGGCTTGTTAAACGCTGCTGACCAAACTACCAGTGTATTTATCATTTGCGAGGGTTTTAAACAAACTCTTCTACGAAAGGATTCGTTGTAAATGAGTATTAACCAGTGACATTACTTTCCTGCGATTTGTTTTTCACCAGAGGGGATAAATGAAAATCACTACAGATCCACGTCCAAAAATACTATTTTATCCCTAGTTNAAATCACTCTTTAGTAATTTTAAACCGTATCCACATGGGACTTCCTTTCTTTCTTCCTTTCTCAGAATATTAACGCATTGTAATACGTTATCACCTGTAATTTTTATTATTTTTGATGAGCCACCTACTTTATTTGTTTATAAAAGTTTGTACAGTATTTGTAGCACTATTGCCTGATGTTCGAAATATCGTGCTCAATGCATATAGCAGAGCTATATGCATTGAGCACTTTTTGATACGAATACACAAAATTACACACACACACAAATATATATATATATGTGTGTGTGTGTATGTGTGTGTGTGTGGTGCTTTCGATTCGGTTAACCGTATTACAGTGCTTGATACATAAATTCAGAGCGTAATAAAAGAGATATAATAAGTTGGAAAGAATAAAAAAAACTACACTGTCCATCTCGACAAGCCTGTTTCGTGATTTTACTCACTCGTCAGGAAATGTACATTTATGTGTGTGTACAAAAATGTATGTGTACGTTTTATTCTTTCCAACTTATTATATCTCTTTTATATACATATGTATACATATATGTGTATATATATACAATTATTGTGTATATATGCATATATACATATATACATTTATGTGTATGTATGTATATATATACATATTTATATAGACATCAGCTTGAATGATGTACCTACCCTATTACAATATAAAGCTGGATGGAGGAACTTCCGTAAAGCCTAGGTATATAATAATAATAATTATTGTTATTAAAACTAAAAATAGAATAAAAATTATTATTATTATTATTATTATTATTACTTTCACTATAATATTTGTTTTTATTGTGTACAACAGATTGTAGCTAATGCTACGTAAACTGTCCTGCTGAGAAAGTTGCTGCGATTGTTCAGAATTACTTGGAATGAATTTGGGGTAATCTTACTTGATGTGTGACCATCAGCATCAAGACTGGAAATTAGTTTTAATGTTACCTTGGCAACTAAATCTCTCTCTGAAGCAGGTGCACTTATCTGGCGGTAAAATTCAATCGAATCTCGCAGCGATCAACGTAAACGAAGAAGCGAAAGGAACTGTGAGATGAACAATTGGAAATGGCAGGCTTGTTAAACGCTGCTGACCAAACTACCAGTGTATTTATCATTTGCGAGGGTTTTAAACAAACTCTTCTACGAAAGGATTCGTTGTAAATGAGTATTAACCAGTGACATTACTTTCCTGCGATTTGTTTTTCACCAGAGGGGATAAATGAAAATCACTACAGATCCACGTCCAAAAATACTATTTTATCCCTAGTTAGCGACATTATCGGAATCGATTTCTTTACTTGGAAGCATGATAAACTTGCTGTAGCTTTGCAACTTATTTGCCAAGGGAGACAACCTCACATAGGTAATAACAGAGTAAGTATACAAGCTACATAAGCTTGGTTATTTTGGGGGGTTAAAATGTAAACATGATTGAAATAGTGTACACATTTTATGCAGTATAACGTTGTTTTTTAAACATCCTTAGAATTAATCGTGTCTGAGTAGCAAAAAATTACAAGCATAATACTGGCTAATTGCTGGTTATTTAGTATTTTTATGTCTAAATATGTTCGATTTCGTATTTTTGCCTAATTCTAAATGTATTTCAGATAGAAGTATTTAGTAACGGTAAGGAAGAAAATAACAGAATTCTTAACGAGGAAACAACTCGAGAGAAACATTTCCTTGAGACTTGTTGCCAACGCTGAAAAACTTAAAATATTTATTTCGTGCTATACTAATCAGACACCAAAAAGTGTTTGAAAATACCATTGTTTTCATGTGGATAAAATTCCCAGTTAAAGTGGTTTTACTTGCCAACGCCTTCAGTTAACATTGACATAAGTGTTTTGAAGCCGGCCTCTTTGTTTTTGAGACAATTTTGAACTCGCATATTTTGTGGCAGATGTTTTGAGGTTAGTTTTTACAATAAAAAACCAGGGTGTATTGCAATACATCCCAAAAAGTGACCGTCCTGACGCTTCGCTTATTGACGTTCGTGTTTGTCTTTAGAATCGATGTTTGGCTGCAAGCAATAAAGTGTGATGTTTAAACTTTTTTTGGTGGATAAAAAAAAATAAATTATATGTGTAATGCTTTTATCATTACGATAAACGAGGATAACTCTGGTATCGTAATGGACTCCCTCTAGCTAGTGTGTCCCAAAACTCGTCCACTTCTTCAGCCAAAGATCCTCTTGTTATTTGGTAAACAAAGTTCAGGTTGGGGTGGAGTTTTTAATAATAGGGATTTTTGTTTGAAATTTTGCAGCATTTGCTCAGGCATGTAGCCAAAATGCACTTTGATACATCGACTAAATAGCTATTATTTTATTTGATATATTTTCTAATGGTAATAGATACCATTTACTGAGGAATTGTGCAATAAGTTAGTTTTAGTGATTTTCTCTTTTTGTCTGAGACCTTACTTTTTTAATACTGATAGGGCTATTTGTTTATCTTTGGAAATGTTATAAAGTTCTTAATGAAATTTTGTTATATTAATGCCCCACTTAAACAAATAGGCAAGACCTGTGGTTGATCCAATCAGATTTATTACCCAAAATAACTTTGAGCAACACCATCATAATCACATTACATTTAAATAAGACATATATATATATATATATATATATATTGTGTGGTCCATTTATAATAATCTTTACAATTTTTTATTAAAATACACAGAACCAAAAGTGTTATGTTATACATCAGAACATTATATATAAACTTTTTAATACACAGAAGAAAACAATGTGTAATGATCTAAACTTATATACTTAATTAATTCGTAAAATTAAATGTAAATTAATGAGAATACATTTAATGTAGATAAAATCTATGGATTCCCTTGCATTAAATTCCTATTAAAAATATATTTTTCTTCAGGCTATATAGGAGAAACTGAATGTTTTCTTCAAATAAATGTACAACAACAACCTTAAAATTACCTAACTGTCATTATAAAGGTTAATAAGTGCCACCTTTTTTTCTTTCTTTATGTTTACAAGTATCTTCTCCCTCTGGTATTGGTAGGGTTTTAAAGTCAACAACAAAGTCAACAGTCTGTTTTGTACATAGTCATACTTATAATTCTAATAACCTTGAGGTTTAAAAATTTTTCAAATGCATTCACCTTAATGAGAAATTAATACAAGTGAAAACTGAGGTTATCTACCCCTACCCACAAAACCATATGAAGAAGAACACAACATTGGGATTTTTTTCTTCTTTTTTCTGTGTAAGTAATACCATTAGCATAGTCAAATACTTATCATGTATATGTAATTTTGCTCTTTTGTGGAAGTCAATAAACTACAAAAAGAATTTCTTTTGAGCTGTTTGAATGTATATATTTAGTGTTGCAGCATTTAATTCAATCTTTCTTCTTGTTTAACTTTAATTTTGTCATTTTGTCATCAATACCTTTTGACAAGATTTGGATGATAGCTCATTTAAGAATATTAAGCAGTCTTTTGTATTGCCAAACCATTTCACTAGCTTGTCAGTGGCCTAACTGTTAAATATAACAGCATTTGCATGTACCATTATCTGCTTTATTTTTTAGTTTTATGGACTTACCTGACTGTTCTATTTTAAATGATGTATAAGTGCTAACTAAATAGATGCTGTATACATTTTTAGTAAAACAGATAAAATAATTTTTTATTTATGAGAATATTCATATAAAAGATGAGTCAAATAAGCTTTAGAGAGCAACTTGAATTTTTGTTATGTAAATGAAGATTATGAAAAGTGATTTTTATGATAAGAAATCAAAATTTATAAATAACATATATGGTATTTACCTACTTTGGTCCTCTAGTCAGACTGTCTTCTTCCACTCCTCTCACTGTCAATGGCCAAGGTAGGACCTTCATACTAATTTTTGTCACTTTGTCTTAGGTCTTGCATCAATACTATTTACAAGAAACAAAAATTATTAAAAGTATAGACATGGTGTAACAAAGTAAAATTTGGTTAAAACAGAATGAATCCTATTGTTAATAGACACACCATAAGTGATTTGAAATCCAAGTGTAAAGTTATTAGAAGATGGCAAAGAAAGGAAGTAATTTACTACCAGTATTAAACACTGGTGTCTATAGAAACTTTATTAATAGAATTGAATGGCTGAAATGTATATTAAATGTAGTTATCATTGGTGGAGATTTTAATATGAAAGTTGGTAGAAAAGTAAATGGACAGGTGTGCATAAGAGTTTTAGCTAGAGAGATTTAAAGCAATACAGAAAATATTTTCTTATACTTCTCATAAATGAGACGTGATAAACTTTTCAAAAGCTACCAGTTAAATTTAGGTCAAGATAAACTTTATGGAAGAAAAGACTGAAAAAAGACTTGGAAGTGGTTAACTAATTTGGAGGAAATATTTGAAAAGTTTAACCATAACAACAAAAGAAGTGTTTTGGTATGAAATGCTAACATACATATGATAGCCAAATACACTGAGGTGAAAAAAGCTGTGAAAAAAGACTAGTTAAATGTAATAATACAAAACAGATTAAGATAATTTAGACTAAAAAAAAGTAAATTTTATCAAGTGAAGACACCATTCATAAAAATTTTGAATGCGAAGAAAATGAT
This sequence comes from Morbakka virulenta, assembly GCA_003991215.1. Taxonomy (NCBI): domain Eukaryota; kingdom Metazoa; phylum Cnidaria; class Cubozoa; order Carybdeida; family Carukiidae; genus Morbakka; species Morbakka virulenta. The sequence goes on from RDPX01000054.1 coordinate 1,523,091, forward strand.
GCAAATATCTCAGTGATACTTTTTATAAAGAAAGGTGATCTTGAGAACTGTATGATCTACAAAGAAATTAAAGCCACTATTTAATACCAGCAAGTATATTAATAAAGAGAAACACCTGGCAATAGCAGCTTCAGACAGAATCAACAATGGTGTATGGATTTAAAAGGATAAGATAAAACTAATGAGGGATTAAGACTACATAAATCAATAACCAAACCAGTACTTATTTATAATTCAGCTATGTGGGATGCAGGAAAAGAAAATGAAGGTTAGATGTATTCCATAGTAAACAGGTTTAAAAAGTCATCAATTTGAAGTTACTTTAAAAATAGTTTTGCATTTCTTTTTATGTGGAAAAATGGAGCTTTCCAGAGAAGGAGTAAAAAGCTTCTTTGGGGCAAATTTGTGGTTGTATGACAATATACCTGTACATAGATTTATGAAACAGTTCTTACTGAAAAGATGTTTAAGAGAAGACTTTTACATATTAATAACATATCTAAAAATATTAATTTCCCACAGAAATTGAAAAAAAAATTGATAAAACTTAGTAAGACAGGTATAAATTTTAAGAAGTATGATAAATATGAAAATGCTTAGTTCCAGATCAAAATTAATGTAGGAAATGTGGGAGGATATATTTTTGTTGAAAAAACCCCAGTGTAGTTTGATTATCCTATTATTGCAAACTAACCAATAATTATGTATGGGTATGTTTGTGTTCATAGTCATCTTGTAATTTAGTTGTTAGTGCAGCTGCACCATTATCAAAAGATAAAGAGTTTGATCCTTGAAGTGAGCAAAATCTTTGAAACATTAGAACTTAAAAGAAGTTATTGTCTGTAAGGGCATTCCAGGGAAAATTTCTCTCTGTACCAGAGGTACAAAGTACATCTGAACGACACCTGTCTTAGCCTAGGGCCTGGGGGAAATGACAGCAATAATGTAAAAAATTTAAACATTGTACCAAATGCTTTAATATGTGTCTTTGAAATTTGATTTTCCTAATCCTCAAGAACTGAAATTCTCAACCTTTAGCATCTAATGGCTGTAACCCATATTTGCAATTGTTGGATCTTGAAGGAAGAAATTTTCTTGACCTTCAATTTGAAGATACTGTTTCTAAATAATAAGAACAAACAGAAATTAAATTTTCTCTAATCTTGCAGTAGGCCTATTATTTCAAGTATTTACAAAAAACTAGAAAACTAGTCTCTATTGCCTGGTTAGTTGGGAACCTGTAGTATAAAAGAAGATAACAGAAGGGGAAAATGGCAACCGTTTTGAATATTTGGAGACCAGTGACTGCATATCACGAAGTTAAAACCTAATAAAAATTTGTGTATTCCATGTGTGTGTCAGGAAACTAAAAAATGTAAAGTAAAATATGCTTTAATAATTGCAGAGAATGGAAATCTCAGTTTTTTGACATATTTCAGAGCAAATATATTTGGTGTGCCACAACACTTTTAAGTCCAAAAGTTCTTTGACATTACCCTTTGGATCATACCAAGTCATTAATGCAATTTACAAATAAGGGTATCAACTTCAGTTGTAAACTATATTTTTACCACCTGAGTAATACAAAAGTAGTTGATACTGCACATTTATTTTCAATAAATTCATACATTAATTTCAACTATGTTTGTTTTATTTTTGTAAATTCCAGCCATACCTTCAAAAGTTTTTAAATGGTTTTAACTTCTTTATATGCAGTCACTGGACTCCAAAAATTGAAACAAGTATAAATATTTGCATTTTCTTCTTTTCTGTTATTTTACCCCTCAGATATTTATATTCCTAAATTCCAAACTTTACAAATATTGATTACAACCTTTAGATTCTAAAGTCTGGAAATTTCTGACCATGAAGATTAAGGAAATCAAATTCCAAGTATGATGGATATGATAGTTTTAATTTCTTAATTTTTGCTTTAAATGTTATTTTTCCCAAATTGTGGGTTTAGACAGATGCCCCACAGAAGGATTTAGCTGTAACAGTTTGAAGAATTTTTTTGGCTAGATGCTCTTTCTGATGTCAACCAATGCCTTTTTCTGTTTGTAAATTTCCAAAGCTTTTTGTCTGTTCATGGAATCAAACCCAAACCTCTTTGTTACAAAATTAATATTTCATGGCCATTTAATTAATAAAAAAAGTTTGATAGTGTATCCTGCAAAAATTACTGCAATTTACAAAATAAAAAGGGAGTCAACCAGACAGGAACTCCAATGTTTTTTATTTGGCCACATATTTTGGGAAATTTACCCTAAACCTTTCATAATTAACAGCTTATGTTTACCTACTTAAAAGATGTAGTCAAACTAAAGACTCTCCTCATGATGTTGTGACCCAGCTCTTGCTACTCATATCTCCTGTGATTCAAACTTTCAAGAAATGAAAGCAGTTGTTGAACAATTACATAAACAAGCTGGCAGCCTGTAACCTGTGGTTCATGTGCCCTTTATTATTAAAAGAAATACTTTTGCCAATGCTGTGAATGACACTTGCAGAATTGGTTTTGTGCCCAAATCCTCCCTCTTTTTTATTTACTGATTCTCCTTTGCTATTTTTAATGACCTTCTACCACTCCAGTCAATTCTTAAAGGCCATTGACACAATAACAACCTAGTATTCAAGACTTGCTTCTTTTACTACAAAAGTGTGATATGATATAACTGTACTTTAGAATTCAAACAGTAGATTATGACTGAGATCCTTGAACTGAATAAAAACCAATGAGTATCATTTAAGAAAGGAATAAGTGTATCTGTTAGTCCTGCTTCTTCCAGAATAGTATTTAGTTTGGTATCCAGTATTTATATCTCCTTTCATAACATTTGACTGACACACCCTGCAGTTATATATTTATTTATATATTTCTATTTTATTGGTAATTTTTTTGTATATAGGATGCATTTGATGTACATCAACACATAAGCCCCATTTTTACTTTTTCTTTCCTACACTTTTGTAACAAATGCATTCATAATTAACTGTTGTTGTTTATTTCCTTTTTGGCAAACAATCATTTAAAACCTCTTTTAATAGTTAATGACCTCTGTAACATAAATTACCTGCACATATAACTTATGCATTTTCAATGTGCTAAAAGAATTCATTCTTGGAATAAAAATCATGATTTTTGTTAAGTATGTCACTTACAAGACTGTTTCATTTAGGACTTAAATAAAGCTACAGACTAAGACTTAACCTTGTCATAGATCGACTTCTGCTCAGAATAAATAATAGTGTTGAGTGATCAAATGAAGAACTACTACAAAAATTAAAGAAATAGCATTAGATAATACATAGTAATCACTCCAGCTCTTCAGACCTCCAATTTCTAATTAAATTACAACAGAAAGTCACAACACAATAAGCATTAGTAAACTATGTTCCAACATCCTAAATATTGTATTATTAGCTGTTACACTAAAGTCATATATGGATTTGGATTCCTTTGTCCTTTTTTATTTGCTTTACATATTTCAGTGCCTTTGTCATTTAATGTTGTTAATAATTTTTACAAAATCAGAGACTTTGTTTTACTACATCAACTTGCTTTAGGTAATCATCAGAATTGTATTTTACGAATTCTGCTTTCCTAGTGTTGATGTATTTTTCTTGGTTGGCTTTTCAATGCTATGAAGAACTTTAGTTACATTCTTTTATTTCTCATTTATAATGTAATCTGTGTCATTAAACTTTGCATTGAGGTGGCTTTGTTTTCTGAATTTGGCATAAGGTAGATTAGGATCTGTTTTGGTTGCTGAAACCTAATGAACATAGTCAAGAGCAATAATGAAGTAGTATTGACATACTTTGTCTAAATGTGGAGAGCAGACCTCACTACAAGTGTCTGTGCACATTGTTGTTTTGCTGAAACACATTCCATAGGCTAATTTACTTTGTTGTAGTTTTCTTTATGTATTGAATGAAATGGTTTTGAGAAGTCATGAAAAACAACTGGTTAACCAATTTGGGGGGTTGGAATAATTGGGTGTAAATTTCATAGTAGATTTCATACCTGGATGTAGGGTGAGAGTATTAAAAAATCCTCTGCAATACTTTCACTTCAGGTCTTCTGCACCTAGGTTTTTCTCTTTGAGCTCTTCTGTTCAGCAGTCAGTAGAATGTATGTGACTAACAGTCACATACATTCTACTAGTACATTTGATCAAAATTTATTTTGTTTTCATCGTAGAATTTATTCAACTGTGGTGATGGACAATTTGAAATAGGAAGGTTATAGAGCTTTGATTGATGCTTTTGCAATTCATGTAGTATGTCTGTAACGTATGGTTACACCCAGGCTGCTATTCTTGAGAAAAGAGAAAAGTCAACCTTTTGCCCAATGTTAAATTCCCCATGATCATATCATCATTGTCTACTATCAAACCAAGAAAAACCATTGGCTACCGTTGGTCTTCACAAATCTATACCACCCCAAGCTCCAAAAATTGCAACAAAGTATTTGTTAATTTAACCTTTTAGATTGCCTGTGATGTGATAATGTCTATGCTTCTGGTATCTTTCTCATTTTAATTGTCTGTGAATTAAACTTGATTCGTGTGAGGTCTCATTTACCAATCTTTATTTCTAAATATAATCACTCCACTTTTTCCCTGAAACCTCTCACCCATACTATGTTTGTACACACTGTCTTACATTAGTTTTTATCATAATGATAAACCCCATTGCCTTTACATTATACATTGAAACTGAATATATGCAGAAACCAGATCTTTGAGTTAACTTGGTCACAGGCTTGAATTTTAGAAACTTCTTATAAAATCCTGTTTTCCAGATTTCCACTAGTATGTTATGTGATTATTATTCTTCTTCATTACCATCATCATAATCATCATCATCATGCAATTTTTATCATCCAGCTCATTTATTAATCCTGTGGTGCCTGGTTGCCATGTTGAGGTTGCTCCTTCCAGGTTTGGTGGTCTTGTGGGTTAATACCGCTTAATCCAGCAGACACATGGTCATGTGTCACAAATTGATCCTGTCAGCTTTGGTCTGGCTGCAATTTGATGTCCATGCACCTTGATTTGGCAGATCCAAGATATCCTCCCCAAACTTTACTTAACATATCAAAGCCATCTCAGCCTGCTGGATTGAAGGATTTTTGTGATGCTTCTGATGTTGAGGTGAGAGAGAAGTGACTCAAAAGGGATACTAGTTTCAGGACTAACACAGCAGATCCACCTAGCCATGGCTTTGTCATTGCATGTTATCTTCAAAAGAGTTGCAGGTGTATTTGCCCAGGTTTTGGAACCATATAATAACAATGCTTTGCATTAAGAGCATTAAGGATTATGTTGATGGGTTTTTGAATTTGAAGGTCAGTTCTTTCAGAATTTTGGAAGGTTTCTCAAGACGTTATTTAGAGTATTTTTCACTTCGAAATGCACTCAAGTGGTGACTTCATCTAACAATTTTCATGCAACTTGCTTGCCAGCAGAGTGCAATACCAGATCTATTTTGCATATATTTATTATTGCATTTTTATTTCTTTTTGACACTGTTAATTTCCTTCTTAATCCTTTTACTTTTGTGAATGTTGTGCTGTATCACTTTTTACATATTGTTTAAAAAATTCCCTATTACTTACATTATACAATTTGAGTTTTACTTTATTTTTTCCTTCACTTTTCCAATTTTAGCTTGCTACTTTTGTTTATGTTACTGCTTTTTTGGCTTTATTTATTTATAAATCTTAGCATTTATCTATTTTATTCCTTTTGAGTTTTTGTATTGTTTATGAATTCTCATATTCTGTACCCCTTGAATTACATTTTGATACATATTTACTTTTTATATAGTTTTGAAAATTTAATCTTTGTATATGCTATAACTTTTGAGTTATATATATATATTTTTTTTAATTTTTTTTTAATATTTGATACTTTGTTGCATAATATGATTTTATACATTTTGACTGCTGTACGTTTTATGCCTTTTATAGATTGTTTTTAACAGGACACACACCAATAACATGAGTTGTATACCATTTTATTGTTTTATTGTATTAAAAGTTTATTATCCCTCAGGAATATCTGGTAAATAAATAAATAATAAATAAATAAATAACAATCTATACCTTTAATAGATTCTGTTTATAACAGCAGTCGTATGCCTTTGTATTCATCCCCATTAAAAGTTTATTATCCTTCAGGAATAGCCAGTAAATAAATAAATGAATAAATAAGTAATAAATAACAATCCATACCTTTAATAGATTGTGTTTTTTAACAGGACACACACTAATAACATGAGTTGTATAGCTTTGTATTGATCCCCATTAAAAGTTTATTATCCTTCAGGAATATCAGGTAGATAGATAGATAGATAGATAGATAGATAGATAGATAGATAGATAGATAGATAACAATCTATACCTTTTATAGATTCTGTTTATAACAGGGCACACACAAAAAAAGAAGTTGTATGCGTTTGTATTAATTCCTGTCTAAAGTTTATTTTCCTTTAGAAATATCTGGTAAATAAATAAATAAATAACAATATTTATCTTTACACACACTAACCAGAGTTATATGACTTTGTATTGATCCCTGTTAAAAGTTTGTTATCCTTAGAAATATTCAGTAAATAAATAAATAAATAAATAACAATGTATACTTTTTATAGATTGTGTTTTTAACAGGACACACACTATTAACACGAGTTGTATACCTTTGTATTGATCCCCGTTAAAATTTTAACCTTTATTCAGTAAATAAATAAATATATAAATAAATAACAATGTATACTTTTTATAGATTGTATTTTTAACGGGACACACACTAATAACACGAATTGTATGCCTTTGCATTGATTGAGTTTATTATCCTTTAGAAATTTTCAGTAAATAAATAAATAAAAAACAATGTATACTTTTTATTAATTGTGTTTTAACAGGAAACGCACTAATAACGCGAGTTGTATGCCTTTGTATTGATCCTCATCAAACGTTTATTATCCTTTAGAAATATTTGGTAAATAAATAAATAAGGGGCAAAATAAATGAATGAATTTCAGCTGGAACCATTTGATATGGTCTTGCGTGCTATCAGTTTACGTCCAGATAAAAACACAATTACAATACAAGCTCCTAAACAATGAAACGTAAATATCCCAGGCTGAGGTATGTAAAGTTGTACTTATGGCAAAGGTGAAAAGAAAAGAATCTCCATTCCTCGTTAATTCTTCTAAACACTTTTGTTAGAAATTCATCTGTAACATTAACAGGAAGATCGTTCTAGCAGGATTATTAGTTAAGCGTTAAGGCTTTTTGTGGGTATCTTGGTTTATCTTTTGAAATACTATCCACGAGAATATTTAGATTAGGGTGCCTGTTTGAAGAATAATTGTGCTTTAAGGATTAGTACCGTCTCTTGCTCTAGCTAATCTATGAAGCAAGTCTAACACTGTGATCATGATGTAGTATTTCTTTATGTCTCTTCAATATTTTTAAAGGATGGACGTATATTAAATACTATTATTTGGCTAGTTTGATACCAATCGGATAAGTCTGTTGAGAAAACGCCCAGCCGTTTTAAAGAAATCGTTGAGGAGTTTGCTTTGCAGTGGTAGTCTCATGGTATCTGTTGTCCAGTTCATAATTAGATATGAACTGTTGGTTGAATATTCTTAGGATTCATTTAAGAGGTACGTTTTACACAAAGATTCCTTCTTTGACTGACCGTGCTATTAAAAAAAATAGGTAAAGGTATAGGTATTTCATGTTTGCATCTTGTGAGCTTGGAATGTTTAAACATAATATATGACAATTAAATGTTTACGATATGCCCATAGTATGCATTAAATGTTTTTTATTCTTTATCACTGCTATGAATTTGTAATACTTGAGAATCTCCTTTTTGTGTCTGATTACCTATTTCTTTTTTTCAGTTCATTTTGATTTATTGAATGGAATAATGACCGGGAGCTCAAAGTGTTTTTTTGGTAATGAATTAAGATACTTCTCACAAGGTACGACCTTGGTTTAATAAGAGGACTCAGTGTCATACATATGTCTCTTTAACTTCGCTCTATTAATTAATTAAGCCGCTTAAGCTTATTCTGAAGCCAAAAGAGTATATTCTCCTTGTGTTATTGTTTGCTAAGGTGATATTAGCAACATACAGATGTGGGTGAATCAGAATAAAGCGAAGATTGAAAGTTCTTTTATTGATATAGGGCTAACCTTACACATGATTCAATATTTTGTGGTAATTTGTTTTCATTAGCCTTAGACAGTATATCCACGGGAGTACCTTGCCAAAAGTCATGCATGGAATTTACACAAGTGGGTTTAATTCCATTCCTTTTGTTACCATGATCTTAAATTTGCTGTTTGCTACCCACACGTGTCCACTTATTCCAAATAAGGTAAGCATTGTTTCTCCTATATCTATTCATTATTCCTGGCTGCATTGAATCGTTTCCTTAGGTCAAGAAAAGTGGTATTGGTAAATTTGATTTCTTTCAGTGAAACAGATTTTCAAAGAGCTTGATTAAACTATAGTCACGCTAATCTGGATTCAAAAATTGTATGTGAACTTCAAGATCACTTTAAGATTTCATCCAGGTAAGACACCCAACTTGACGTCCCTTGTGACAAAACAGAAATACGTAGATGTTTGAAAAGTTACCGTCAGATTTAAATCTTCACTAGTTTGCTGTGGATGTTGTTGGCAGATTTTAGCGTGTCTGATTCGGCCTGAAGAGATTTGTACAGTTATGTAGATTTGAAAATGAAACCATTTGTGAGATACCACTGAGATCAAACAGTGCTTTTTGTGTAGTACCCAGAAGAAGAAAAGCACTTAACTTTTCATATCACGTTTATTTCTTGTGAAACTTTAGTATTTCTTGTCTTTGATAATAGAATCACAAGTACACAAGGACAAAAAAGATCAACGTGATAAGAAAGTTGTTCAGTTTTTCTATAACTTTTACTTTTTGTGATGTTGGTGTCTATAACAAATATTGGACTTGTATTTCGGATAGACAAGGACTGTTGACATGTTTTCTCTCGAGTTTTGGGCTCTTTGTAAGAGTTTGAATTAATGTTCTTACCAATGCTTGGTAATTTGAGGTAAGCGTATTCTTTTCTTAAATCTGTAACGGTTTTACTCCTATTTCCCCTCAAGAAAGTTAAACTTTTACATAATAAGAAATATTAATTTGTTATATGAAGTTACTAAGGCTATCTAAACTACCAAAGGATTTTGCCAGAACCTTGCCATTTTGCCAGCAGTTTGGCATTTTGCCTGCGTGAAGTTATAACTCCGACCATGGTTAGCTCAAGTACCTTTTTTTTAAATTGGAGAAAATGGATGGTCAATGGACAGTCAAAATGAATGTTTTACCAATGCTTCTCCACCGATAGTTTATTTCTCTTGGTACAGAATAAGATGTTAAATCACCAAACAAATGTGTGCAATTTGTTATTTGCTATGGAGATTTTGGGTCTTTATCTAATGAACGGAGGTTTCATCATACCTGCTGTTTTTCGTGACCATGCAGGTAGGGGGTGGAGTGGACTTTAATGTGCGAACATAAATATACGATTTGTTGTTAGTGTTCCATAGCTTAGCAATTCGTTGTTATCATTTATTCTATCAGTTCTGATGTAGGGAGAAGAGACAGAAGCATTATGAAAGCAAAGGCAATCGAGTTAAAAATGAAGTGCGTTACTATAGTGAGATCGATCTTGGGTATATCATTCAGGGCACGTCTTTGTAATGAAGATCTGTACAACGCATTAAAGATAAGATTCAAACAGCAAGACCGATTTAGGTTGGCTGTGTTATGCAAAGAAAAAAAGAAAACCTAATAATGAGAAATTGTTTGATGGAAGTAGAATGGACAAGGTAGAGAGAGATATAAAGAGGGTGACAGATATATGTCTATATTGTTCCTGCTCCCCTTTCCATTGTTCTCTGTCTGTCTGTCTGTCTATCTCTCTCTGTGTTCCTCTGTCTGTCTGTCTGTCTCACACACACACATTCGCACATGCACACACTTTTTTACTGTTTTGTTGTTTTTGTAAAACTTTATTTTTTGTCACTACTCCATGTATGACAGAAATCACCACTGTTATATGTATTATATTCCAATGTATAATTATTTACGAAACGGATTGTAAATAAAACATTGACCTATCGACATTGGAACTCAGGCTATAGATTAGAGGTAACCTGTCAGCTAAAGTGAAATCCTTATTTTAGCAGTTCTGGTGCAGTAGTGATAATTTTGCTTTGTAAGGAATAGATACAATGCAGATATAATCAAAGAAAAGGAGAAAGGAGAGAAGTAAAATGTAATGAAAGAAAGTCATAACTTTAAGATAGAAGTTGTCTTGGAGTTAATTCAAGTTGAAGCCTCGTGGTGGAGAGCCATATTTCACTTCACGTTTGTGTACGAGAAGAATTTGTTTAATAAAAAAGCTAAGCACTTGTTAACATATGCTTTATGTTTATCGTGTGTCATGTGTGATATACCTCAGTCTTCACCCTGACTAAGTAAATGTTTCCTGGTTGCAACTGGGTTGTTTTCACTATTAAGTTTAGATCTTTGAGCAAGTAAAATTAATTACTGTGTTTCCTTTTTCTCTTATTTTTGTGTTACATAATTAACAGTGAATATGCATATTGGTTTTTAGGTGAGGACTTCAACGTTATCACTGTCCTTATCTTAATTTCTGATGTTTTAAACTGATGGCACAGAATTTTGGCCTACTTGCCGCTGTATTCGCAATCATTTGTGTCGTTAACAGCCTGTGTTTTAAACAGACGTTGTAACAATTTTTCAGATAGTGTTATTCTGCTGTTACTATTTATTCTATTGCTCATTACCGTGCTGTTTTCCTCTATTGTCGTTTGGAACTGGATCTTTGAGTTTCTTTGACGGAGATTTACATCGGCTGTTGATTTCTTGACATCAAAAAACTGTGGTGACAGTGGAAATTATTAATATGTAATTGACTAACGACTTTTATTGGGAAGAATTCGGTATGATAATTTTCCTCGCGGAATATTATCGTAGTGCTATTATTGGTTGAGTTGGAAAAATGATTTGGTCGTTATCTTATCTCGGGTAGTAACCGGACTGACTTCCGACCAGACTGTTACCCTTACGAACAGTTTCCCAACTTGACAGGTCCCAAAAGAGATCCCCAATAGGACATTTCATGAAGCTGATACTTACGTGAACATACTGGTGGTTTGGAATGTAAAGGATTTATTTGATATGTGATGTAAGGTACGTCGTTACTTTGAATGGCTAGAAGTCCGATAGAGTTACGAGAAAGCGTTTCCTAAAGAATTCATTCCGTTTGTGGCCGACCATGACAAACCAGTGACGCTATTTTTTGGAGTGCGTGGTTCTAATCTGACGTATGCAACAGTGAAGTAATCAGTTTATGTTGAAGTAATCATCATTAATCGACCACCCAACAGGAGCTGTGACATCCAACCACTCGATGGTGCTGTCTTCAAGCTACCGATAGGTGTTTGGCTAGGGATCTTAGCTACTTTCTGTCGCCAATCCTGAATGTATTCAATCGACAAAGAACTCTTTCCTAGCTCTCTGAGGCAGTAGTGTAAATAAAAAACAAAGAGTTGGTATTGTACAGAGGATGAATTAAAATATGTTTTATGTGGCCTGTTGTAGAATTCTTACAAGGCGGTTTGTCTGTGGTATTTGCCAGGGATGTTTTCGTCCCAAATGTGCCCTTGAATGAACTGGTGCAAAGAATAAAATCTTCTGTAACAATTGTTGTGTTTAGGGTGTGAATACTCACATATGTAGATTATTGTAATATTTGCACGAATTGTTTTGGGAGGTATGACAGTTTGTTGTCATTTTGTTGTTATTATTGCTGCGTGACCATTTAGAGTATAATTTATATGGCTAAAATCATAAAAACTCATTGTTTCGGTGTGCGTCATTTGTACTGGAGTCCTATGGAAGTGACCCATTACGTAAAAAGCCTGGTAACATGTAAATCCTGGGTATGAGGATAAACTGCATTCGATTGTGGAGTTTCGACGTGGGCGAATGAGGATACTGTTTGCCAAAACTTCCTCAAGGTGACCCTTTGAAAAGGTGTAGCACCAGTTGGCCTACTCCAAGACCTTTAAATACCGGTTGGGGTCCGGCAGAGTTAAGTCTGCCTCATGGACAGGGGGTCTTTAGCTTTGGTAAACCAAAACATTCAAGAAGGAAAACCTGGATAACCAGTCATCCTATGTTTTTCGTTTAGTGGTCGTCGACTAAACCCGCTCCCCAGTAAAGTTAATCTTGACAAGGATGGTGTGTGGACACCCAGAAGGACGAAAAGGGCGGATGATCTCATTCCGAGCCAACGGGCATCCATACCAGGAGAGAAGTTGGGTACCACCAGGTAATTTTGCCCATTGAAACAGTTTTCATGCATGCACCAGACAGAAACCAAATTCCGGATCGCTTGTGGCTCGAGATAGAAAGACCGCGCTCTCCATAGTTTCTCAGGGTAGACTCGAAAACTACACTACTGCAAAAGAATAACGCTACAAATTCCGTAAACTTGCTCTTTTGGTAGCAAACTGTAAGGATTGGCAACAATTGTGTGAAGTTTCCCACAGTACATATAAAATGCACATACAAACTCTTTTGCGTATCTCGGTACTGTATTCCGTAAAAATTTTTTCATAATTGACCGATTTTTACCTTCCCCGACCTATTGATTCGTAGATGACATCTCGAAAACATTTTTGAACGTTCATACAAAACTTAATCATTTAACTTTTTAAAAAATTAATAAGCATATCATACCTTACAACAGCATTTTATTATGATTTTACAAGTTTTGCAAGAAGTGGTTGGGTATGGAGGAAAAAAGAATACCAACAGGAGAGAGAGAGAGAGAGAGAGAGAGAGAGAGAGAGAGAGAGAGAGAGAGAGAGAGAGGAACAGAGACAGACAGAACGGGGA
>RDPX01000054.1:1546539-1551539 GCA_003991215.1 Morbakka virulenta
CCTTACTTATCTACGTAGTTAACTGCTTACTTACCTGCTTACTTACCTGCTTACTTACCTACTTACCTACCTTCTTACTTATCTACTAACTTACCTGCTTACTTACCTACTTACTTTTTTACTTATTTATCTGCTTACTTACCTGCTTACTTACCTGCTTACTTACCTACTTACCTACCTTCTTACTTATCTACTAACTTACCTGCTTACTTACCTACTTACTTATTTACTTACTTATTTACTTACTTACCAGCTTACTTACCTACTTACCTACCTACTTACTTACCTGCTTACTTATCTACTTGCTTACCAGCTTACTTACTTACGTACTTACCTACGTACTTACCTACCTACTTACTTATCTACTACTTGCCTACTTACCTACTTACCTACTTACTTACCTACTTACCTACCTACTTACTTACCTGCTTACTTATCTACTTACTTACCAGCTTACTTACCTACTTACTTACTCATATATCCAACATACAAGTTTGAAATTATTCTAGGAATAGTGACTGCACTTTGATACATCTTAAAAACAATACAATACATTAGGCGAATACTAAATATACCTGCATATGGTACACTTAAAATCAAAACATTTTTAAAGTTTAATGATCAGAGTCAAGTTCGATGACATTGAGTTGACACTGTAAGCTTAATTTTTGAAATTTTCCGAATAAGTCACATTTCTTTAATCTCGATATGACTGTGTTCAAACTTTAGTTTTTATCTAATGGGTTTTAGTGTATTTTATTTTCATTTATTTTTTTGTTTGTTTTATTTATTTTATTGTTTTGTTTTTGTTTGCAGTTATCAATATTTGACAGTATAGACAAGAATTGAGTGATTGTCTACACTAATCGAATTGTTTGGGTCGCGAAATGACTGAGTGCGAATTTCAGTTATTTCTTTAATAGGTTTTGGTGTGTTTTAATTTCATTTGTTATATTTTTTTTTCTTGTTTCCTTGGTGGAAACCGAATTATTTAAACTTGTAAATGCTAACAAGGAATAGATTATATCAAAGCTTACTTACTAACTTAATGTCTTACTTGCTTACTTAATGACTTACTTACTTACGTACTTACTTGCGTACTTACTACGCACGTACGTACTTAACATACATACGTACTTGCGTATTTATTTACAGAATGGAGATTTTGTTGTTGTTACCTGATGTTCGTGTCTGTACCAGACAGACCTACGCCAATTGATTTTCAGCATTTCCTGCCCCAGACCATTTTTGAACATTGTACACTGCTGTACTCCGTCCAAAAGGCCAACTTCCTTAGCCATGTTTTTCTTGGCCTTCTCTTCACATCACTTGACCAAAATATTCCAGCTGTCTGTTCTTCATCTTTTATTTCAATCTCAGGCTTCTCTATTCGACGCGCCTCGGTACCGCTTCATTGGTCACATGATCTCTAGAGTATTTTAAGTATCCTCATATGCATCCACATTTCAAACCTATCAATTTTCTTAAAGTGTTTGCGATTGACAGTATAGAGGTTGAATAGCTTTGGGTCAACACACAGCCCTGACATACTCCTCGCTTGATGGAAAAATAGAGTTTCTTCATATTGATCGAATTAACTTTTTTTTGAAATACGTTTGACCTATATTCGATCGGGCGTTCTTACTGCCCAATATGTGGCGATAAAAAATAGCGCCTTCTTGAATACTCCAAAAATCAAGTTTAGCTTTTTCAAGTTTTTTTCAGGACATCCAGAATTGACCACTGCCCCCTTTTCTTGAGGATACCCCACCTCAGTGGTATTAAACGGTTACCCAAAACCTTGTTTCAAACAGCAGAATTTTTATATTTACAGGGGTGCTAATCACCGTGAAATTCTGGTAGATTACGGAAATTCTTGAATTATTCTTAGATGCAAAAATTCCTATATTTTTAACACCGTTTTTTTTTCACCTTAAAAAAAAACATTAAGCTGTTATTTTTACCCGCGTCCCGAATCGGCGCATTTATTCATTCGTACAATAGAAAAATTAGGCTTATACGATACTTTACATTTCTGAAATATTGCAAGGCTTTTCTTATTTTAACCATACACTATGTCAAGAAGAATTGCAATAACGCGCCTTTTGTATACATTTATTGCAGAAACTTAATGTTATTGAAAGATATTTTCCAGATGTTGTTGACGCTTGTATCATTTTGAATTTTCTCAGCTGTTGATCTTAGAAAGTGCGTTAAGAGGAACGCCTATAGCCCTCCCAAAGTAGTACCCTGGACTAACAATATTTTTCATTGAGTTTTTCATTAAGCCGTTTACTTCAAAAGGCTCAAGCCTAATCATCAGGGTTTGGGTATATCTAAAGAATTGATGCTTCACAGCTGAGAAGAAAGCAGAGCTTTTCTGTGCTGATGTTATGATTTCTGTCAAATTAATTATTAAATGAGGTTTTCCTTTTTCTGTAAAAATCCATCGTTTTCTTTATAGCAGCATGGAGATAGGTAAATGCCAAGCCCAGACTTTATGTTAAAGGAGACAAGTTTGTACAACTATGTCACCGTGCAGCAGATAGTAATGAGTGTCTTACCTAGACTTCGTTGTCAAGAAAAAAAATCAAATAAATTTTAACTTTGTTTTTGTGGCCATGGATACGAATTTCGATTGGGCAGCTACATAGCAACTTTCTATTACTTTTTCCGGAGACACGAGGATCCCTGTTAATAACCTTGTATTTATTTTCACGGGTAGTTTTCCTACGTTGGTAGGAACATGGCTTCCGTGTTGCCTTTCTTTCTTGGAACTTCTTTATTTGCGCCATTATTCTTGTTGTTTCATATTGAGGAGCCGTGGCTTAATGTTTAATGCAACTGGAACGTAGCCAAGAGGTTCCGGGTTCGATTCCTCAAGCCGGCCACTTTGGAACTTCACAAAAGAAAAGCCATTGGTTGAGGTCAGGAAGGTATCCGGTCAAGAAATTTCTCACTGTTAAATCGAAGTCCCTGTGAAGGGCACCGTCGTAGCCCCAGTTACTGGGGAAAATGACGTTAAAACAAAACAAAAAATTGTTGTTGTTCCATTTGTCAATTTCTGTTAACTTTTAAAAACTCTCTAAGCTCTCCTGATCTAGGATCTATTTCTATCCCCACGCAAACCAGATGCAGTTGCTACCTGTCAAATGCTTCCAAAAAGTGTAAGTGAATCAGCACCATTGTTCATACCAGCCTTGCCCATTTAGGTGTCACCTCACGCCACTTGCCGCTAGGTAAGAAACACTGGCACAGATGATCTTGACTAAGAGCTACAAATAAATGGTCATTAAACATTTTTTCGGTTTACTCAAATATTCTTGGCTATAAATAGGACATTTTCACTGGCACATTTATAAGGAATGAAGAAGAAAAAGTGAATTGAAATATAATGATCTTAAAATATAATTTATTTCCATATATTGCAATTTTTATTCTTACAAAACTGATAAGGATCTGAAATTCATCTAACTATCCAGCAAGAGAATAATTGAATTGTATAGGACGACCCAGGATAGATTAGCATGATGAAATTTCGTGGAGGGCCACGGCAGGTCTAATAATACCGTGCCCGTTCCTTGATGACGATGAGTATAGAATGACCCAGGATAGATTAGCATGGCGAAATTTCGTGGAGGGCCACGGCAGGTCTAATAATGTCCTACCTGTTCCTTGATGATGATGATCCAGCAAGAGACTGCGAGGGAGGGGTTCGCCTTTGGTTCATTACATTTGCTACAAAGAGACCAGTGAACAAAATGCTGCATCCACACGTTGTGAAGTTGGCAATAATGAATCCTATTTATTCCAACAATTCATCATTCGAGTTTAAGCGACTTTATTTTCTAGCAGGCCTCTGTTATGCTGTCTGGATCAAGATGTCGCAAATACAAACACACCTGTAAAAAAGTTACTGCTAAAAAAGCCCTACTTGTTAAAGATGGCCGATTTTATGTTGGTTGCACAAGAGTAGAAAGGACAAATTATTTTGTATTATCTCCAAACAAGACAACTAAGAATAAGAAAGATTACGAATTTTAACACGCTTGTTTTTCCATACTTGAATTTGTTTGTTTAATACCCGAAAACAGTTGGCCTGATTAAATTGGAACAAGACCATTTTACTAAAAGGATTGTTGTTTGTTACTATTTTTCCGGCCAACGACAAGTCCATCTGCTGATTTAACATTTTTCAATGAGAAAAAAACCAATGTCAACAACAAACATGTTTTCCTTTGTGAAGGCCAAAGCGCTAATGAGCAGAATGTTTAAATCAATTATTGTAATGAAACCATCCAAGCTTTTCATAGCAGGTGAAAATCATTTTTATTTATTACAAGCATGCAGAGTGCCAATCTACACGGAAGGAAAATTTTATAAATTAATTTTAACGAAACTCAGATTTTTAAAGCGCATGCACCATCATCGAAAGCAGGAAAACGATGGCAAGCTTTGTGAAATTTCCTGTCACAGTTCTTCCACCTGCAAACACGTTTGGCCTTAAAATATATTAAATACTTAATCGAATTTTGAACTGATTCAAAAAGGAAAAGGAAATTCGGTTTTTTTGTGTTACCGTTGATTTCAAATTTCAACAAATTTGACAATCCAGACCTCGGCTTTCACTGCTTTCCAGCCGACTCACGGCATTGCGTCCGCAGCATAACAAAATCTATGTTTAATGGATATCTCGTGCTTAAAACATGTGCTGCAAAATTTAAAACGCTTACATGCCGACCGGATGCCATTCTTAAAAGCTTGGTTGCAGATTTTATTGACAATTTAATCTTCACTGCATATTTAATTGACACGTTCATGTTCACTCCCAACATTTTCTTGAAGACTTGATTTTTTTCAAATTCTATTAACTTTCATTATGTTTACTACTGTTGTTCAGAGCCTCAGTGGAAGTTTATTGAGACATGTATTGATATTCATTTTCATCCTCAAATCATGCGACAATGGACGGATCAAACCCCGTAATATCCTGCCGGGAA
>RDPX01000054.1:1554039-1595213 GCA_003991215.1 Morbakka virulenta
TAAAGCAAACCATGTGTGTGTCACCGAAGGATCGTGACCTCTTTCAAAAGGTATCCCAGAAGTATATAATCAACTGTATCCATTTATTGTCATTTTTACAATTAATATACTATGTGTGTATACATACACACACACACATATATATATATTCTTGATTCTTGATTAATTGTTTGACTGATAAAAGACCGCAGTGCTGCATTAACGTTTGTGTTATATTTTAAATTTTTAGTTTATAATAGTTAACAACCATTTTATTGTTATGATATTTTGCCCAATTTTTTCCATGTAATTAATATACTATTAGACAATAGTAATACTGAATTTTTCAGTAAAAATAAGGTACTTTACATCATTCCATCATAGTTTTGTCTGATAAAGGAATGATCTACTGTTTTGTTTTATTTGCGGATATCACAAGGTAATATATCTCCCGTTCCTCTGTTTGTCACAAAATGACCTCGAACACGTCTGGTGTAGTTTCCTACTTGTTTGTTCCATTTACATTGTCTATGTATAGTTAAGATTGCACAGAGTTACGTAAGAAACATTTTAGAAATGTTTTTTAAGTATTTTCATGTCAGACTTTTTGTTTGTGAAATTATACTGACGACAGACTTCTAATCTCTACAACAGAAGTTGTTCTACAGCGGTTTTTTGCCACTGTTGTGTGGAACACTAAGACAAAGAAGGTCTTAAGTCTCAATACAAACAAGGCAGAATAAATGAAGAGATGTACACAGGTAATATTCCACAGCTGCAATGCGTAAGTTGCTGGACAAGTAATAAAATAAATGCGCAAGTTTAGTTGTTTGAGATATCTCATTATATCCGATCGATAATATGACACTGAGATCATTCGACGAATAAAATCCCATGTATCCTAGCAGGAGTGGCCGAGCGGTTAAGTCAGCAGATTATAATGCAAGAGGTTTGTGGTTCGAACTCCGGCCACGTCCCTGGAAATACTGCGGACAGTTTGTTTCTCCGTTACAAGTGGCATACAACTGAGCTTGTACGTGTTTTCGGAGAAAAAAATTGGGAGAGGGAAGAAATCAAGAAATGAAAAGATTAAAATCTACATAGAAAAAATGAGGTAAGACAAGTAACCCTCTGCCCCAAAGTGGCTTCAAGCCTTGCTTGGAGTAGGTGGGTTTTGGGGGTGGTTTTGTGTGGTGGAATTCATTAGTTATCCGCCACACAAAACCGAAAAATTAACACCAGAGCACGAAGATACTTTGTGTGAATGGAAGAAAATTAGAGCAGAAAGAGAAGAAATGCGTAAGATTATGCTATTTTGTTCAGAAGATGGAGTTTGACATTGCATTTATCAAGATCAAAAGTGACAGAAAAGTATAGAAGGATCAAATAATTTTGCTCCCTAACTATACGAGGAAGAAAAACGTTTGAATAGAATCCCTCCTTGCTATGGAATCTACACAACAAAATCATGCAGATTAGGATTGCCTAATGATTCATTCCCCAACAATGGAATGAAGGACCGGATGGGCCTACTCTTTAGAACACATACCGAAATAGTACATTTGAAAGACTGAAAGACCTAATTTGTGCGATGGTCAAGTGACTGGAAAGAGTAAACAATTATACATACGAACTTAAAGAATTAATCTGAACAGACAGTTAAGCGACCCTCTGTATATGATCCTTCGACTTGTCGTTAGAGAAGGCCACTTGGGGCCTTCAAGAACATACTGAATTCTAGCTCCACTGAGCTACTCCCGAGCTTGACTCGCTCTCTACATTTCATCAAATGGCTATTGCGTATATATCCACGATCTGGATGTAAAAATAGTTCATCATGACATGAACAGATTGTGGGACATGCCAGCTTCCATTATCTCACCATTCAGAGTGCTGGTGTCCATACATTGAATTTCTTAAGTACTGCTACGTCATCGTACTACGTCAAGGGGGCAGCTTTGATAAGGACTGCATACACAAACCACATCCAACGCAAACGGACTCCAGCCTTTCTAAACATGGAGTTACCTAAGTTAACCAAGTAGGGTCCCTATTCTAAGCATTGAAGTAAGGAACGAAAATTTACGAGCATTTTCGTAACATCCGAACTTTTTTCACCCCAAATATATGAATTTCGGTTAAATAAATTCAGGTTAAGTTTATTATGATATTATATTAAGCTGTATTTTTTGTAGGTCAATTATAAATTTTTTTAATTTTATTTAATTTTTTTAGTATTATACTGTATTAACTCATACTTCATACTTTTGTTTTTCAATTATATTTCTGTAAAGATATTTTGAATCGAGTATTTTACGTTCTAAATATTGGTGTAAAATTAATTCCTATTGTAGAATGATCAAATCATATGAACACAGCCATATAGTTTAACTAATTTCAATAAAGCTCAGGTTATCACATAGGTTTATGTTTGAAGTTATAAACATCTTGTAAGGAATTAGTCAACCTATCTTGCCACAGAAGATTAAGATACGATGTTATCGTCTCCTGTGGTTTTCTCCGTATGGATTTAGGTAGTGTTATCCTGATATTTTGGAATATGAGCAATTTTATTTTGCTATTTCTACAGTGGGTATTGGTAGAGTAGATCTCTTTGCTCCTCTGCCATTCTATCACCACTATCTACCCCCCCCCACCCCCCACCCCCACACATATTACTTCGACATTAATTCCAAATAAGTTCATTGAATTGGGTATGATACGGTAGTAGAAAAGAAATTTATTGTAAAGCTAATGTAAAGTATTAGGCAAAAATATAATCATTAAAAATGTTTCTTAAAGGAAGCTACCATCCCCGAATTTTCCAACTATTGGTGCGTAAAAATTGATTGCAGATTTTGATACAAAATAGCTTTCTTATATATGGATATGGAAGAAAGTTGCTTTACATATTCAAATTGATCCGAGATAAAGAAACAAAACTTTGGTAGCATACAGGAGAAAATGGGGTTTCGTCAAAGTTAGTATAAGTTAAAAGGATTGTTTCCTCTGTCATTGACGGTAAAATACCTTGCACAAAGACAAATAGCTATGTACCTAGGGTAATCATGCAGAGATTATTGAGATGTATCTTTCCAACAAGGTATAGTATTGTCAGACTCCCCATCCCCACCCCACCCCCACCCCCAGTTATCTTTCGAACTCCGCTGTGTCTATGGTTGTAAGTTTGATGAGATCTCCATGACCTGTCTAACATATACTGCATATGTTGCCCCAGGATTCTCGATCTTGGCACCATTTGCAGTGCTGCCACCCAACTATTTTCTGACCTGGTCTTCAACAACTTCGCGCAAAGCCTTCAGACTAATCGTGGCAGGCAAAAAAATTGCATTAGTATTGTGAATTTGTACTGAAAATTAGAGCTTAGCCATGGCCTTTTTAGCTGTATAGCAGACCAGCGCAGTGCCCCAGCATTTTCTTTGTTTTCCGTCTTCTTCATTTCTTATTCTTATTCTTATTCTTATTCTTATTCTTATTCTTATTCTTATTCTTATTCTTATTCTTATTCTTATTCTTATTCTTATTCTTATTCTTATTCTTATTCTTATTCTTATTCTTATTCTTATTCTTATTCTCATTCTCATTCTCATTCTTATTCTCATTCTTATTCTTATTCTCATTCTTTTCTCATTCTCATTCTTATTCTTATTCTTATTCTTATTCTTATTCTTATTCTTATTCTTATTCTTATTCTTATTCTTATTCTCATTCTTATTCTCATTCTTATTCTTTTTCTTATTCTTTTTCTCATTCTCATTCTTATTCTTATTCTTATTCTTATTCTTATTCTTATTCTTATTCTTATTCTTATTCTTATTCTTATTCTTATTCTTATTCTTATTCTTATTCTTATTCTTATTCTTATTCTTATTCTTATTCTTATTCTTATTCTTATTCTTATTCTTATTCTTATTCTTATTCTTATTCTTATTCTTATTCTTATTCTTATTCTTATTCTTATTCTTATTCTTATTCTTATTCTTATTCTTATTCTTATTCTTATTCTTATTCTTATTCTTATTCTTATTCTTATTCTTATTCTTATTCTTATTCTTATTCTTATTCTTATTCTTATTCTTATTCTTATTCTTATTCTTATTCTTATTCTTATTCTTATTCTTATTCTTATTCTTATTCTTATTCTTATTCTTATTCTTATTCTTATTCTTATTCTTATTCTTATTCTTATTCTTATTCTTATTCTTATTCTTATTCTTATTCTTATTCTTATTCTTATTCTTATTCTTATTCTTATTCTTATTCTTATTCTTATTCTTATTCTTATTCTTATTCTTATTCTTATTCTTATTCTTATTCTTATTCTTATTCTTATTCTTATTCTTATTCTTATTCTTATTCTTATTCTTATTCTTATTCTTATTCTTATTCTTATTCTTATTCTTATTCTTATTCTTATTCTTATTCTTATTCTTATTCTTATTCTTATTCTTATTCTTATTCTTATTCTTATTCTTATTCTTATTCTTATTCTTATTCTTATTCTTATTCTTATTCTTATTCTTATTCTTATTCTTATTCTTATTCTTATTCTTATTCTTATTCTTATTCTTATTCTTATTCTTATTCTTATTCTTATTCTTATTCTTATTCTTATTCTTATTCTTATTCTTATTCTTATTCTTATTCTTATTCTTATTCTTATTCTTATTCTTATTCTTATTCTTATTCTTATTCTTATTCTTATTCTTATTCTTATTCTTATTCTTATTCTTATTCTTATTCTTATTCTTATTCTTATTCTTATTCTTATTCTTATTCTTATTCTTATTCTTATTCTTATTCTTATTCTTATTCTTATTCTTATTCTTATTCTTATTCTTATTCTTATTCTTATTCTTATTCTTATTCTTATTCTTATTCTTATTCTTATTCTTATTCTTATTCTTATTCTTATTCTTATTCTTATTCTTATTCTTATTCTTATTCTTATTCTTATTCTTATTCTTATTCTTATTCTTATTCTTATTCTTATTCTTATTCTTATTCTTATTCTTATTCTTATTCTTATTCTTATTCTTATTCTTATTCTTATTCTTATTCTTATTCTTATTCTTATTCTTATTCTTATTCTTATTCTTATTCTTATTCTTATTCTTATTCTTATTCTTATTCTTATTCTTATTCTTATTCTTATTCTTATTCTTATTCTTATTCTTATTCTTATTCTTATTCTTATTCTTATTCTTATTCTTATTCTTATTCTTATTCTTATTCTTATTCTTATTCTTATTCTTATTCTTATTCTTATTCTTATTCTTATTCTTATTCTTATTCTTATTCTTATTCTTATTCTTATTCTTATTCTTATTCTTATTCTTATTCTTATTCTTATTCTTATTCTTATTCTTATTCTTATTCTTATTCTTATTCTTATTCTTATTCTTATTCTTATTCTTATTCTCATTCTTATTCTTATTCTTATTCTTATTCTCATTCTTTTTCTCATTCTTATTCTTATTCTCATTCTTATTCTTATTCTCATTCTTATTCTTATTCTCATTCTCATACTCATACTCATACTCATACTCATTCTCATTCTTATCCTTATTCTTATTTTTATTCTTATTCTTATTCTTATTCTTATTCTTATTCTTATTCTTATTCTTATTCTTATTCTTATTCTTATTCTTATTCTTATTCTTATTCGTATTTGTATTTGTATTTTATATTTGTATTTAGACAGATTTTAAAGAGTTGGTTTTCCTCCAGGCAACCCGGCTTCGACCCCTAGCGTGAAAAGTAGTCTTAATGCGTTTCTTATGTTTGTGCAATGAAAAAGGAGATTTGTACCGTATCTGGACTATTAAAATTGTGAATATCGAAAAAACTCAGCTCATTAAAGAGCCATATAGATGTTCAGAGGGTATCAGTGATAAATGCACATTTCATATAGATTCATATTTATTTTCGGAAAAGAGTATAATTTTGAAGTTCCCAGGATCTGTGAATTTTTATTTTCCTGTTTATCAAACCTAGTTAAAAGGCTGGTAACTCCAGGCCATTTATTTTATCCTTTAACATGTTGATAAGACTAAATACTTCAACGTGATTAAGGTTTTAAACAGGGGTTTTAAACGGATATAGATAAAACTATCGGGTCTTCCTAGACTTTGAAAAACATATTCAAACCATGATGAACCACGATTATTGTGTTTTCATTAGAGAGGGTTTAATTTATACTTGGCAGTTACATGCTTTTGCTTTCGTTTGATTGCCAGCTTTTTCCACAATTTTCGTAGTATTAAAACATACACTCTTTGTTTATGTATGAAAGGTATCTTAGCTACCATATTCGATCAGTAATAGTTGTCAGTATTTTTAACAACCTGAGGTTTTAAGAAACCCATTATTGTTAGCCTACGAACGAATGATATCCGATATCGTGCCTGAAATTGGCATGTTTTATCGAAGTTGTACCCAAACAAAGCTTCTTTTTTTTCCTTAATAAAGTCACCAAATATTCCCATTTACTGCACGATTGTTTAAGCCAGTTTAGCCATGTAATTTTTCATCTTATCTTTTAAAGAGCAAACAGATGTGATTTGTGTAACCACAAAATGAGAAAAGCTCTCTTAATACCAAAAACAGATTGGTTTTGTTCACTATCATTTGCCAGCGTATATGACCCTATTTTCAGCTGATTATATTGTTGCAACTGAAGATAACCTCATTTGTTTTTATGATTCCACAAATGAATTGCTGCAACGAATATAGTACTCAGCAATATAGCCGCAACTGCCACCAAAAGATTGAAGTAATTTTATGGCTGTATCATTAGTCGTCGCCAGATCTTCTGCCGCCATAGCTTTTTCAATAACGGTCGAAAAAACAGGTAGAGAGATAAACATAACTAAACTTAACACGGTTGTAAAAATACAATGATAAATTCAACATTCAGTTTTTGTAGACTGAGCTCAATCAGTCAACTACATAAATTTACAGCTAGCACTTTTGCTAGCATTAATTACTACTACCACTGCTAATCACCACTAGTAACAGTATTGCCACAATTACCACGACTACTATCACCACTATTACTACCAGTACTACCACCACTACTTCTACTACTACTACTACCACTACCACCACTACCACTACTAACACCATTACTTCTACCACTACTATTACCACCACTAACTACTACTACCACCACTAACTACTACCACCGCTACTTCTACCTCTACTGTCACCATTAACACTACTACTACCACCACCGCTAATAGTAATAATAATATTTGTTACGATCATTCCCACTAACAGTACAACTACCACTGTTACTGCAGCTACTATTGTTATTATTCCCACTACTACTTGTAGCAACAATAGCAGTGAACAATACAACTTATACCTTCACATCCTACAGAATTATTGAATGTTGAGTCTGAGGATCGACAATATTTGAGAAAGTTAAATTAAATGTCGTTGATTTTTTTTGTCGAAAGGAATTAGTATTCTTTGCTGTTCAGTATTTAATTTCAATTTCTTTTTAATATTAGTTCTGTAACATGTGCCTGCTGATGAGGGCTATTTGAATCAGCCTTTTTCATAAAGAGCTAACTATTATTTGATTTATTGTTTGAATATTTTATGTTATTAATAATCCTTGTTTTGCTTAACATTACTGCCCTAGCTACTAGAAGAATACGAAGCATTGTACAGACAACATCAAAAAATGCGGGTACGTGTGGTTACATTTTACTGTACATTGCATTAAACAGAGTTAAGCGCTTTTATTCATTTAAACAGACAAAATATAGGAACCATAAATAATTTTGGTTACAGCAAATTAGTGGAGAATTTTTTGGCATTAGGTGTAATTATCGCCGTAGCAACATTTTTCAAATGTTATGAAAAACTTAAATATCAATCATTAAGTCACACAATTTGTCTACTGAAATGCAGCTTGAATAGGANGTTATTAATAATCCTTGTTTTGCTTAACATTACTGCCCTAGCTACTAGAAGAATACGAAGCATTGTACAGACAACATCAAAAAATGCGGGTACGTGTGGTTACATTTTACTGTACATTGCATTAAACAGAGTTAAGCGCTTTTATTCATTTAAACAGACAAAATATAGGAACCATAAATAATTTTGGTTACAGCAAATTAGTGGAGAATTTTTTGGCATTAGGTGTAATTATCGCCGTAGCAACATTTTTCAAATGTTATGAAAAACTTAAATATCAATCATTAAGTCACACAATTTGTCTACTGAAATGCAGCTTGAATAGGATGACAAAGATCCGGATTAGATTGATTATTTTCACTGTATGCCGATTTCGTAGACGCGTTTCATAAAGTAATGTGTCAGTTCTCAGTATAAAGTTTTAACCGATAGCTTTTGAGCGTCTTGATCATTTGCATATATGTATATATATATTCATAAATATATACGTATATATACATATATATATATATATGTGTGTATGTGAAAAGATTGGTAGATAAATACTTACATATAATCATACATGCATACATACATACGTACATACATACTTACACACTTACCGGCTTACATACATACATGCATCATGCCATAATATTTAATAATTTTATAATATAATTTTTTAATAATTAATTTTATTTCTTTGTTTTCTTTGCTTCCTACATATTTTCGCTAGTTCATTTATCAATATCAATCAATCCAAAAATCAACACAGAACTAATTAAAATAATGTATTAGATATGGTATGTGATTTTGAAAATAATTCATTCAACATATTGGAATTTCTTTCAAGTTCTCTCTGTAGTCTTTTTAAGTGAAAAGAGAGCACGTATTGAGAAGCCCAATTACAGGTAGGGAGGTACGTGCTTAGTATTTAGCTGTAGGTAGTTTTCTTTTCTAAAAGTTTTAGAAACAAACCTTTACTGAAACACAGAACGTCAGGCATATTACTATTTTCGCTTGCCAGGCAATGTACAAAGATGCTATTGACAAGATGGAGTCGAATGCGGTTGAAGTAGATGTTCTCAAAGGGTGATTTTTCATATTTATAACTTTCAATTTGTTGAATGCATTATGCTTTATCTTCCTTCAAAACTCCCAAATCATTCTGTTTGCATATGTGTGTGTGTCTCTCTCTCTCTCTCTCTCTGCTTCTTTTTCTTCTGCTTCTTCTTCTTCTCCTTCTTCTCCTTCTTCTTTTTTTTCTTCTTCTCCTCCTCTTTCTTCTTCTCCTTTTTCTTCTTCTTCTCCTACATTTTCTTCTCCTTCTAATAATAATTAGTATTTTTTTAAATTATTAATATTCTTTTTCTTTCCTCTCGGATAAAAACTTGTTTGAGAAGCAGTAATCAACTAAACTTCATGATTACTTTTAATCTACATTTTTATTGTAGAAGAACCAAACAAACTATAATCCCACTAAGTGTATGGATTTGGGACCATGTTTGAATAGTTTGATAAAAATACATACAAATACATTTCCATCAAGGTCACTTTAATTTATGTGCTCTCTGCAGAGGTTGAGTTGATTGTGAAAGTACATAACATCTTACATATATTGCTGTTATCTTTACGTTCTTCCACTTACATATTGTTTTAATGACGTAATGAACCGTATTGCCAGCTGTTGCCTCCTGGTTCCATTCTTATATATTTTTATTTGGTAAGTCTTTTAAAGAATTGGTTTGGCTAGCTCCAATTCACCCTTCTTTTAGGCCCTTACCCCAACGTGA
Source organism: Morbakka virulenta (assembly GCA_003991215.1). Lineage (NCBI taxonomy): Eukaryota > Metazoa > Cnidaria > Cubozoa > Carybdeida > Carukiidae > Morbakka > Morbakka virulenta. Next base: position 1,563,744 of record RDPX01000054.1, read on the forward strand.
TTTCATCTCTTGTTTGAAACTTTGACTTCGAAAAAAAAAGTAAGACATTTGTGGTTTAGCTTTGCCAATCATTATAATTAACCATTCCTCTATGTACACCGAATTCTGACACTCGCACTGATTTATTTGCCCATTGTTATTTTTCCGTAGTTGCCATGACAACTGGTGCATGGTTGTCATGTGACCGTCGAACTAACAGGCATGGTCACTCGCCTTCAGGTTTATTCAATTTTGTTTTGTTTCGTCTATATGAATTTGTTATTTGGAAGACATAACCACGAACAGAAATCTTACTACGACTTTCAGTGCGTGTTAATGTCATAACATAATCTTGAATTAATTTTTTATTGAAAAGTAATGTAATATATTTTTTAATGTTGGGATAAAAAATTGTACTTGCAATTTCATAAAAATGTGATAGTATTTATAGTAATTGTTTTTATTGAAAAGTCCCATGATGTTGTTGTCAGTATCGCAATATGTATCATGATAGTGAACTATGTATTGAAATATCGAGGTCATTTGTATCTGATATTAAATACTGCTTTCTTTTTCTCTCCCTCACAGTTTACTTTCAAAACTTGAAAATGATTGCACCAAGCTTCGAGAGAGCAAAGAACTCTTTGGCAGGTGAGTTTTTGAATTGATGTCAAGGAAGATTTGTTTTGAAGTTTAATAGTATTTTCCTGCAAGATCCTGGAGAAATTGTGTTTTTTCTCACTACTCCAATTGTTGAAACCCCCCTTTTACTTTGATGGAAAAATTCAATCGCCATAGTGTTGCACAGGAGACATTGCTAATCCTTGTCTAAGCCTTCACTCTATCAGTGACCATGGTAATATAAGCCAATTCTACAAGATTTTCGGAGAAGATTTAGCTGTATTTCATTTTAACCAAGCAGTTGTGTTAACCTCATGTTCCTTTGACAACTTAAGACGAAGAAACACACATTCATTCATTTTGAAGAGTTTATTGAACTATTTAGCAAAATGCCCAATATCTTTGCACCTGCCTCTATTTTTTGCCCTTTTTTTAGAATAAACATCTCATTATACTTTTTCAATGGGAGATGCACTCAAAAGGTTTCGATAGTCCTGAGTCATTAGTTGTTTTTGGCTTAATCACTTTTTGTGATATAATGAATTTTTAAGCTGATTTATTTTTTAAATCATTTCATGGTTGTTTTAAATTTGATTTCACCCCCAAACAACGCTCCGGGAAACTGGTAGGGTAGCAAGCCTTTCCAAAAAGAAGAATATAGAAAATAGAAAAAATAGAGTACTAAAGAGAGGGAAAGGAAGGTTTATATTGACACCCGTTCTATATAATATGTAAATTGCGCTGATAAGGCAAGCAGGAAGAGGAAAGTAAGCTTCAGAGACGGACAATTCGTGGAAAAGGCAATTGGAGTAAGAGCTTGTGTGGCAGTAGTTAACATCGACGGTAAATTAATACACGTTTGCAGACACTCAAGTGGCAAGAAAAAAATGACGAAGGAAGAGCATAAAAGCAGCTAAAATTAAAAAAACACCACCATTTTGAAAGTTGAAACATCTCATACATGTCATATTATGTCATCTTTAATCTTTCCTTAAAATCGTATCAAAAAATTTTTTTATGAATTATTTTTTTATTTAATGTTTATGTATTTTTAGAATCCCAAAAAATCTTTATCGTCCTAATTCAGACCAGTTATTAATTGTTGATTACATCATCTTCTTTGTGCATTCTGAACAATTTAAATTTGCATAATTCTTAGTGGCATTTGCTGCCCCTTCAGGAATTTCTTTTTTCACCACTTTTTTCTTATATGAATTCGAATTTTGCCAAGGTTGTAACATTACTTATAATGCGAAAAGTTGCCAAAAGTTGTTAAAATTCGCTGAAATCTTACGTTTAATACACTACAATAAAAGAAACCATCCGCTCAATTACCCCTAAGAAGTATATCAGCAGTATTACGTATAATGTAATGTCGCTATAATTACTGGTTTTGAAAATGAAACTGAGGATCGCAATAATTAAACTAAATTTCTATGTTTATAGAAGAGGTTGCGACATACAATACGTCCACAGTCTGGCACGTAGCCCCGACTTTCCGTGATGACGAGAATACCTCTGGAAACATAGTCAAACGCGTGACGTCAAGTCCTTGACAAGCTAGCCCGTATCTTTTTACAATTGTTGTACTGGACGGACAAACAACATTGTTTGTCTGTAGATACGGAACTAGGAAGCAAAATTTATAACAAAATTCCTTGGTTACCAATGTTGAACCAAAACGGCCAGTGCAAGGCCATTTACCAACTTGTTTATTGTGATATGGCTATTGCGCATCGTCATGTGGTAAACGGTTAATGCAGTAAAAAAATTCGAAATTAAAGAGTTTAGGGTAATATGCAGGCTCATCCATGCCTTTCATTTGAGAGGAATAGAGACTATAGGCACCCCTACCCATCCCCACCCCACCCACCCACACACACTTTACATACAAAAATAGCGTGTTATATAGCCTACTTTTGTCGCAAACTACTTATCATGAAAGCGGTAAGAGTTCCAGCAGAAAAGCTCACGACATGAATACACGTAGTTTTAATTGTGCTATATAAGTTCTCCACCATGAATTATGTAATAAACGTAAGAGGCACCCTGCTAGCTCATATTTGAGAAACTTGTTAAAGTTCCCTAATGAGAATCAGTAAGAAAAATGCATATAATGTTTACAAGTTAGTCTAATTTTGGGGGTCAAAACACAATATACCGTAATACAATGCAGTTTATTGTAACTGAGAGACCATATTTTTATATGGTCTGTTAGTTCCTATACACACACACACACACACACACACACATATATATATATATATATATATATATATATATATATATATATATTTAGGATATTGCAGCTTACGTGTATGTTCTTTACTGTTAAATACAAATCATCTATCGAAGCGTAGACTTAAATAGTTCTTTTTTCATTTTGATATAAGATTAGAATTCTCAGGACTTTGAATATGTATTGGATTTTTATTTTGATTTAGACTTCTCCCTCAGTATGATTTCATTCGATTTATATTTCCTGTACAGTCCACCTGAGATTTATTTGTGTATGTTTAATTGATTGATTGATTGATATTTATCATCATATATAATATAGTGCTATTAACTGTAGGTTGTCTCAGTGGTTAACGCAGCTTCGTCTCAAGCAAGAGGTTCGGGCTTTGATTCCCAAAATGAATTAAACTTTACAATCTCTTACGAAACCAATTATCGTAATTCAAATTACATAAGATTATAATGCCTGTTATATAACTTTTTAATGTTTGACCTGTATGGAGTGTATTTGCGTACGAAATGATAAAAAACCCAACTGATAAAAGTAAGACACATCAATAATAAATAAAGCTAATGTATTTCGCGTCTGAACCAGAAATTGATCTGGTCACTGGCACGAGAAATTACGTTTGATAATCATTTAAAAAGCTTATAGTTGTAATATATGTGAATGCTGAACATACAAACCCACGGGTGAATTGCTGGTACTACTAATTCCATACCACCATTTAGGAGCGGTATAAAGTCCCCTTATCAAGGTATCAACACACAGAAAACTTAAACTCTAAGTCATTCTCACAAGCTGTAGTATAGTTTGGTGCCTTTTAGTTACCCAATCTTACTCAAGCTTAAGTAAACCACAAACGAATTCCTGAAGCAATTTGTATTTGAAGATACGGATCGCTTTCCTTTATCTTTTAATTAATCGTATCAATGTAACTAGTAACATTGACCTTTATCTAACAGTCATCACAGTCTGATTAGTATTTTCTCTAGTGATTGAGCATTTTGCTTGAAAAGGTTTCTAACTGATGAAGAAATGTCGCCACAAGGTATTTTATATATACATATAAGAATATATATATATATAAGAATATATATATATAAGAATATATATATATATAAGAATATATATATATATATATATATGGATATTCAACATATTTTATTGGTAGCTGCACCTCCGGCATACATGTCGGGAACTATGAAATATTGAGGTGAATGTGCGAAAGTCTACGTCACTGCAGAACGAGAAACGATGATTTATTAACGTTCCTTCCGTTTGGAATAACAATTTTTTTTTCCAATGAGGCAATTTCTCTGGTTAAATAATTCTTTAACACTCCTATTAATAACCGAAGCTCAGGTGCTTATTTTGAATTTGAAAAGCACACGAAAATATATGCAACGGTAGAAAAGCAAATTACTACCTGTAATATTATAATTTCAAAGCAAATGTTACTTTGTACAAGACGTGTAGAAAACATCAACATATTTGCCCCGAAATATATTTTCCGGAATTTTTCGGCAACCTTAATTATTAAAAGATAGTTATAACAGTTATGACTATTNTAAAAAGGTTTCTAACTGATGAAGAAATGTCGCCACAAGGTATTTTATATATACATATAAGAATATATATATATAAGAATATATATATATATATAAGAATATATATATATATGGATATTCAACATATTTTATTGGTAGCTGCACCTCCGGCATACATGTCGGAAACTATGAAATATTGAGGTGAATGTGCGAAAGTCTACGTCACTGCAGAACGAGAAACGATGATTTATTAACGTTCCTTCCGTTTGGAATAACAATTTTTTTTTCCAATGAGGCAATTTCTCTGGTTAAATAATTCTTTAACACTCCTATTAATAACCGAAGCTCAGGTGCTTATTTTGAATTTGAAAAGCACACGAAAATATATGCAACGGTAGAAAAGCAAATTACTACCTGTAATATTATAATTTCAAAGCAAATGTTACTTTGTACAAGACGTGTAGAAAACATCAACATATTTGCCCCGAAATATATTTTCCGGAATTTTTCGGCAACCTTAATTATTAAAAGATAGTTATAACAGTTATGACTATTCTTTTTTATTTCTTTTAGTTAATACAGGACATGTATGCCCTATTAACCATATTGCTGTATATAAAAGTTCTTTTAAAGTGTATATATATCTATAGATATCTATATTTCTTTAAAATAATTTTTAGTTGTTTTTATCCTGTAACCTTCCTCCACTAATATTCCGACGGAGTTGCTGCTTACAAGGCAACCTTACCGTAGCAGTACGAATCGCCTGCACTATAGATGAACCTCCCCATCCTTTCAGTACTCAATACTGCCAAAGTCCAACCTGTTAAATAAGCTATTTCGTATTAGTCATTTCATCTTTCATCAAAGGATCGAAAGACTCTATTCAGATCAAACTGATTGTAAGTTTTACCACAAATAACAGTAGTTTATACGGCATTTTAAAGAGAATGCAGAATTGTTCGTAGGTGATGAGAGTTTATTTTCAGATCGGTTCAATGAACATTAATAGGTTTGCATAATGACATCCCTGTATCGCACTCATCCAATAGTTCTTACCGTGATAGTGGTGATCATTGTAAGCAAGGATCTACGATTCTTAATCTTCTGTAAGGGTGCACCGCATCTACATAACTGTAACCTTGACCTCAACTTTCATTAACATGAATTTTATCAGTCCCAGACTACTATCCCATGCCCAAGTTCAGCTACCGTTTTCCTTCGTATACATTTATTGAACCCTATTTTGAGCACAGTTCTTTCCCTTGTTTTTGTGGGAGTTTTATCAAACCTCTGGGTTTCCTGTGCTATACTTTATACCTTTCATTTAGTTATTTGTCAAACAAAAGCACCGCCTTACCACATGCTGTTGAATACCTCAACGCCACGCCTATTTTCCCCTTCTTTGAAGTTCAGCTCTCAGTTTCATTTTATCATATTGTTTTACCTGATTTTGTTTATTGGCTGATTCATGTTGAAAAAAATGCCCAAATCTNCCGTTTTCCTTCGTATACATTTATTGAACCCTATTTTGAGCACAGTTCTTTCCCTTGTTTTTGTGGGAGTTTTATCAAACCTCTGGGTTTCCTGTGCTATACTTTATACCTTTCATTTAGTTCTTTGTCAAACAAAAGCACCGCCTTACCACATGCTGTTGAATACCTCAACGCCACGCCTATTTTCCCCTTCTTTGAAGTTCAGCTCTCAGTTTCATTTTATCATATTGTTTTACCTGATTTTGTTTATGCCAATAAACAAAATCAGGTAAAACATGTTGAAAAAAATGCCCAAATCAGGTAAAACATGTTGAAAAAAATGCCCAAATCTTTTTGTATTGTTTTTCTGTTCTATTTTGTTATTTATTTGATAAGGACCTAATAGGTGTAATTGGTGTTAAAATGATAGAAAGACACCAGTTGATATAAGTATCCTTCCTTTTCACTACAATATTTCAACCTGGCTGGCTTCCTTTACTCCCTCGCCCAATCTCCTACAGTTAAAAAGCTTCTTTCAAATATTCCAAACCTGTTTTCTCCCTTCTAGTTCGAGCGAAAGTAAATCCAAGATTCCGATACGTGCCGATGGAAGTCAAACGAAGAAAAAAGACTGCCGTCGTGATTTATTCAAGCCAACACTCAATATATTTCAGACTCCTAGTTCATCCTCAGCTGATCTTACCGCATCAGATAGCGAATCAGTTCAAAGTGATAAAGCTAATGGAAGGCATCAACAATCCTACCCTGGAGACAAAAATAAAGACAAGAAAACTGAAAGAATTCAAAGTTTGGGAGCAAAGCTGGACGAACTTGCGAAGTCCAGAACAACACAAGTAGAGAATTGCTTTGTTGGCTCTATCTGGGAAGCAGCTGAGCGCGATCATGCAAAAGACCCCTCTATGTCAGAGAAGTATTTGAATAATTCAAAACAAGCCCTCAGTTGGAGTGTTCCATTTTCAGATAGCTCCTTAAAACTGAGACCTGATCTTGCAAACAATATTTCTCAAAGAGAAAGGAAATTTTCTGATTCTACTTGCTCTGATTCTTTAAAACAAGTCTCCCCTGCTTTGAGCAGAAAGGAACAGAACTGGGTTATAGAGAGCCGAGGTGGCGTTACGAGGTTTGACGTGGTTTTCGATGGACCCAATAGAAACAAGCCCTCCAAACCGAAAGAGATTGTTCGTCCAGAGAAAGAGCTCGATGCCTATGGTATGTTAATGCTTACTGTGTAGAGAAAGAACGTTTTTGTTACTTAGAAATGACTGGTGTTTATGCTTTTACTTAATGTGCCGCTAGACTATTATTATAATAAATTATATAAAATGCCATGCAAAATGTCATGCATAAATGATGACATATCGTCCATATATAACGTGCGTCACTGCGTGTGATTGGCATTGCCTTTACTGAAGCACTTTTGTATTTACAGAAAAGAAGGACCCTTGTACTTACATATCGTTATTCCCCATTAATTATGACAAAGAAGTGTCAGTTTTCCGATAGGCATCTCAAAGACAACTTGCTTAAAATACCAGGTTTTTAAAGTTAGGTTTCTTTTGGTCTAGGTGTTGAAAGAGTGGAATTTTCATGCGCTAGGTTGACAGGATGGTGAACTCTAGCTTTCCAAATAAGACAACACTATTAATTTGGTAACCTATGGGCTAGGGCAAAAGTTATTATTTCTACCATTCTAACAAGTACAAATCGGGTGTGGTAATGTGTAGACAGTATGCCATTACCAAACAAGTAAGTATTTAGCACCATATTGATATACCAAATATGCCTAATGCCAGTCCAAAGAAATCTCTGAAAACACCACACCGTATTAACTTCCTGCAATGAATATAAAGAAGCTGGCTTTGTTGGCTATAACTGACCTAGGAGGAATTGGGTTGGTAAGCACAGTGCGCGACAGGATTACTTCGTTACTAAGTATATCTGCACATTTTACTTTCAGTATTATTCTACTGTACAATACTCCCAAACTTGTTATTACATTTCTCTTCCTAACTTTTTCTTTCTTATATATTTTTCTCTCCCTCCCTCCAAGTTTACTTCCGAAGACATGGACAATTGTGGTACTTTGCCACTTAAAACGGGTATTAAAATTTGGCACAGTATTACCAAGGAGATGGCTGAGACTTGTATCAGAAGCTTATGACATGGTATGCTTGTGATCAACCAAATTCTTGTGTGAATTGACCACACCGTGTCTTTGATGATAAATTCCGCCTTAATTTTGTTGAAAATAGCTCATCCTCTAGTTTTTTTCTTGGACTTTGAAATCTCACTACAAAGCGCCTCTACTTTTACAAAGATTGCCTAAAGGCATCTATTCATTTGTCTCTGAAACAGAATTCTAATTTGCTGAATTATCTTCAGATTATTGCGACCTTTTATTCTCTCAACCATCTGTAAAACTGAATGTTATAAACTATTGAGGCTAGATATTGTATCCAGGTGCTGTATCGGTTATTGTTTTTTCTCGTTCTCCATCTAAGGTGTATATCAGCACTACTCAAGTTCTCTAATTTACTCATGACTTAGTTATCAAAGTCTTGCCATGTGCGTCCTGTAATATCCCTCATAGTCAATTTTCAGTGCCTTTTTTAACTCAATTTTCAGGTCTCTGATCACTGACCAATTCAATGTTAATCTGGAATATATTGTGCATACACTTCGTTCTCCCTGCAATTATTCCCATATTTCGGCCGAAAACCCGTACTGACAACTGTTTAACTAGTTACTGGCGAATAAAAACGCCCTGGCTTAGTTTTTAGAACAAAAAGTAAATCATTTGTCAATATTTCATTTGTTCCTATGCCCAGGCTTAAGGTGGCCCAGGGACCTGTTTTTAAATACTGCAACTATTTAAAAATACAAGGGCACCCGCATAAGGTTGTTTTAGCTGGTTGAAAAAGAACACCACTGAAACATTCGTCGTCTTCAGATGGCATATCCGTTTCGACCATTGCTGACATGTCGCCGTCAAGCATTACGATCTTCTGCGAGTCGCAAAACCTGCGCTGATGTTTTCTGCAGCCACGTCTTGATGTTGCCCCACCACTATGTGCACTGCCGGGATCTGCTCCCCATTTCTTTATTATTTGAGGTTACTATGTGCTTCTCCATACTGTCGTTTTGCCCAAGTCTACGCCCTATTTGTTTAAACTTCCTCTCGGCAATACCCATCACCTCTCTTCGGTTCCCTACTTTATTCAGTACCCATTCGTTTTGACGCTGATGTAAATATGACACTTTCAGCAGCCTTCGATAGCACCACATTTCACACACAACAACCTTCTCCTCGTCCGATTTTCATAGCGTCTACCCATCACACCCAGATAGTGCTACTAACCAAATTAGAGCTTTGGCTACCCTGAGCTTGGTGGCCATACTAATCCTTCTGTCCATCCAGATAAAAACCAGACTTGAAAAAAGAATAAAGATTTAAAAATAAATAAATCAACCAGATGCCGTTCCTGTGGCATTTGAAATCATCACCCACTACACTTCCTCTATTCCCCCTTGCTGGCAGCATGTCTATCAATCTCTCTCACATCTTGCCAGACTTCTCAGTGTTCTTTCAGTTCATGGTGTATTTAACAAATATCACATGCTTTTTACATATTTTATTAATGAGAGATTTTTCTGCGTCTGCGTCACTCTATTTCCTTCGATTTTGAAGCAATCCAAATTATGATAAAAAATAAACAAATTAAAGCCTAGAAAACATACCCCCCAGGGGCCCCTTTAAAAAAGCATGATTTCATGACCTCTTTTGAAAAGAGACAGAAATCGATTTCCTTACGACCTGCCTCTTCCTCAAACAAACACCTTGGCGTTGCAAAAATAAAACAAGTAAAAATTAAGAAAACCATAGGCGTCGCCTCAGATAAGCAGTTATACTATAGTTTACTTTGATTATTTAAATTGTTTAAATTTAGGTCCCCCGAAAAGATACCAGTCAAGCAAGGATACATCTTGTGCGTCGAGTGCTGATGACTCAGATAACAGCTTCTTGACAAGATTTAGTTCAGCAGAGCAACCATCTCCTAGACTACAAACGAAAAAGGATCACAAAGGTACAGTATACTCCAGTTATCTATCTATCTATCTATCTATCTATCTATCTATCTATCTATCTATCTAGGTCGAGGCACTTTGGCCTCGACCTACCATCATCCGCCAAATATCTACCAAATATCCCTGTCCATCATTTGATTTCCCCTCTCTTCGACCGTCAGTCCCGTATCCTTCTCCAGCAGTTGTACAAATGTTGTTGTTGGAGCCCCTCTATTTCTCTTTCCCTGTGTTGGTAACCAAAATGCTAAATTGTGTGCCACTTCTTCAGAATGTCTCTTAAGATGTCCTACTAGTCTCAACCTTCTAGTTCTGATTTTGTCGGTTACTTTTTGAAGGTGACCGTAAAGATCTTCATTACGGATGTGATCTTTCCAGCTATATCCAAGAGCTGATCTTAGCATTCTTGTATAGCAGCCATTCAATTTCCTTTCTAATTTTTTGGTAAGCGTCCATGTTTCGCAGCCATATAATAGTACCGATTCTACTGTAGAGCAAAAGAGTAGGATCTTGAAATTTTGAAGGATCTTGATAGACTTGACTTCCAGATTTTGGTTAATTTGTTTTGTGCTGCCCAGGCGAGTCCAATTCTTCGCTTAATGTCTTGAAACTCCAGTTATGATGTCATTTTAAGGATTCAGCACTGTACTTTTTTATCCTGTAGTCAGAAACCTGCACACCTACTGGTAAGCTCTGATTTCTTCGTGAGAAATGCAAAATGAATGTTTTGCGTTAATCTTCAGGCTGTATACTTCCGAGGACTGTATTTTATCTGACAACAATGAACAAGAAAAACCTCCAAATAAATTCAAGGTTATATTCCATATACGTCAGGGTCGTGTTCACAATCATCACACAACAATACATCTAGAGGCGTTTCCCATTCCCCCTTGTACATCGTTCTCCAAATATGATAAAATGATCCCCACATATGATGCCCATATATGTTATCCATATATGCACCTAGATACCCCAGAAGAGGATTGCTGTCGTTAAAAACGCAACTTTAGCTCTTACAAAAGTTTGGAAAGATAGATCGATATCTACTAAGACAAAAATGAGGCCACTCAATGCATTAATCTTTCCAGTTGCGACATATGGCAGCGAGACCTGGATCTTGAAGAAAAGTGATACTAGACGAATAGAAAATTTGGAAATCTGGTGCTACAGAAGAGCCATGATGATCAGATGGGTAGAAAGGATAAGAAATGAGGAGGTTGTACGAAGAACTACATGCCACAAGAGACTACTACCAACTTTAGTGGGACGAAGACTCGTATCTTGGACACGTCCTTAGGAGCGACATCTTGGAAAGAGAGCTACTAATGGGAGTAGTTTTCGGTACAAGGAGACGAGGTAGGCCAAGGACCAGATTTATGGGCAATGTGAAAGAGGAATCCGGACTCACCCTGGTCGAAGCATTTAGAGCAGGACAGAAACGAGTCAACTAGAGAGCCATGACGAGAGAATCCACGGCAGTTCATTCATGAACTTCCCGTAATCGATGATGATATAAGGGTGTAATTTCTTACAGTGTATTCACCGTATCATTTTTAACATGGATTTGTGCGTAACAATCCTTAATGTACTTGTATGGTTGAAACAAACGCATTTCTTTTATGAATACACTCTAAGGAAGCCTAAAACTCGGTTTAAGCGCAGAGGGTTAAAATTTTATTAGATTTTTCTCTTCTTTTGCCTCCTTTTTTTCTTCCAGGTTGTAATAACAAGCTGCTTCAACTCTTTACCAGCTTATTCTCGGGTGATGAATCCAAAAAGTATCTGCCCATTTTACCTTCAGTATTCTTTTACTGCATAAAACTCCAGACACGTTTCACTTTTTTTAACTATCACATAAAAATCGCTGCCAAACCGCTCGGTTATTTTCACTTGTCATTCCCTGCCCAGATATTCAAGAAGTAAATGTTTTTAATAATGGAAACTTTTTTTTTTCATCCGAACACATACAATTACAAACCTCACTAATCAAGGTAGTTTGCATTGGCTTGCCTATTTAACAAAATCAAAATTAAATATTTAACTAACAACATTAGTAAAACGACAATAATTCAGGGTTGATCCATGCTTGATTTCTACGACAGAATATGTAGTATGTAGTGCAAATGATTATATTGGAAAGTTTGGTTGAAAGAAAGCGCTCGTGTTTGTTGTCGATGTTCAAAGCGTTGCATATTTCACTGAAAGTAATACAAGATTTACCAAATATACCTAAAGAGCTCGCGTAGAGATTTACGAAACTAACTTTAGAAAAGCTGGAATGTAAATCACGAATCAAAGAACGATATTTTTCGTATTTGCTGGAAGCATTTTTATTCAGGTTTCTTGCATACCTCACCATCAATTCAAGAATGTATAACTGTTGTTGTGGAACTAAGAGCAAATCAGGCCCCAAAGTATCCCCAGTTTTAATGCATGGGGATAAGAATCCACAGATAGCGTATATTGTACAACCTTCAAGCGATTTGAGAGCTTCTTCTAAAAACTGTAATGCTGACTTGTGTCGCCAAGTATGTCGACCTTCCTGAAGTTACGTTTTGCAGCCGGCGACAACATGAAGGGTTTCTAATTCAAAGCAGGAAGAGCAAGAAGACGATAGACTAAGTTTCCATTAAGAAAGATTTTTACGAGTTGCAAAAAATAATAATAGTGGGCTAGATCAAACATTCCGCTCAAACCGCAGACTTGCCAGTCAATTGCCTGACCTTAACCAGTTGTGCATGACTCTAAAGGGCTGACACATATGCATTTCTATTTAACGGGCGGAAGTAGCGGGGGAGCATCATATCTGGGTGTCGTGAGCGTGGATCTCACGTTCTGAAGGACTGAGTACCGATTTCGCATTTGTTACTTAGTCCCGAGGTCTTGGGTAAAGCCTTGCTACGGAGACCGTTTTAAGCAGAATGGGTCACCTAAACTCGGAAACCTAAACAGGCCCCACCTACAAGCACATGTGTTGTATTTTTATTACCATCAGTTTATCACACACACACACACACACACACACACACACACACACACACACAGGTGTGATGCATGCACCCAGCTTACCCTTATCAGGCTGGGAGTCGGATGGGTTTGCTGGGGTTTCTATCCCTGTGTCCCCCGTGGGCTCGCATTGCTTCACCACTCAATAATGATAGTAATGAAAATAATAATAATAATAATAATAATAATAATAATAATAATAGCATTATTTGTTTAATGGACATTAATATCATGATTCCTGACAATCTTAGTTTTTAACAAAATGGAAGAGCTACCACTGTAGTGGAGAAATTGTTAACATTATCTTCAATACCTATCATGTAACCTTGGTTTACTTCATACAAATTACCTCTGAAAAATGGAATATCTTTTTTGTACATTCATTTTAGCTGGCCGAACATCTACTCTACTCGCTGGAGAAAAAGATACCAAGGTTTGAAGTAAACTTTATTTATAATTCTTTACTTACCTGAGTAAAATTTTAGCGTCATTTTTTTACAATTTGATTTTTATTATCAGTTGCACTTGGTACTTCTTTTCTCCGTGTAAACGAGTTTACTGAAGTGACTGACGTTTTTGGAATAATTGCGCTGTTGTTTTCTGAAAAGTTTCTACACTTCTACCGCGAACTTAGTTCTGTGACCACTCTAACTAGTTTTAAAGAATTTTGGTTCGAATATTTATTTGTGACAATGAGTAATCTTGCATTTATTTGAAGTTTCAATACTCAACTGCCCAATTCCTTTACTGCATGGTTATTAATTCCATGTGTTAGTTAAGTTTGGTTGGCTGTCATTTTCAATGTGCCCCATCGAGACAAAGACTAGTGACGTAGTTCTTACAAGAAAAAGCTTTGTTTTGATTGGCTAAAAAAAATCTGGAGTTTCGAATTTGGTTGGATGACGATCCGCAGGTGATAACGCGACGTTCTACTTACACTAATTATGTCTAGCAATTTTAACGGTTTTCTTAAGAGTTTTGGAATCGACCCCACCCCCTCAACATAAATAAGTTTTAAAAGATATAGATAAAATATAAAAATCCAAAATTACAAAAGCTGATCTAAAATAAACAATATTTACAGTAGTAAAATTTCGTTTCTAATCTTTTCAGCTAGGTGATCATAGAACCAAGCTCAATTTCTTTCAAATTTTACGAAAAAGCGGACTGTTGTCTACCCTACATTCTCTGTAGCTTGGATTTGATTGTTAACGTAAGAACATAAAACTGGCGAATAATAGGAGGGTAGAAATTTCTAAGCACCAGTGACTTAAAAGCTTTCACCGTCACTTCCTTTGAGGAACGTCTTTGTCATTGACAAAGGCATGAAAAGTTCGTGTCGTGTTTTTATGCTTTTTTGGTTCTCCTTCACTGCCTGCACGAACCACCCCCTCCAACTGCATTTTGAGCTTTTTCTTGACCCCTTTGGCTAATTCATCATCACTGTTTTTTAGTACTTAAGAGTACACTGCATCCTCGATTATACATACAGGCTAAATTTAAATTATGTGGAAGATTATCGGAAACGCTGAAAATTCGGATAATTGTTGATCGATTGATTCCCAGCTATGCTCTGTAATCAATAATTTTCACTCCAAACATAAATTGCGTGTGTATAAGTGGTTAAGTTATTTCGCGCCCACCAAGGTACATTGGGTTCATTCTAGACGAACTCATTATTAGATCAAGGATGTCCGGAGTTAAATATAATGTTAATGGGTGGTTCAGCTTTTACGTAAGTGGATAATATCTGGGTTGGAAAGGTAGGTGGGTTGGTTGATTGATTGATTAATTGATCGACCGACTGATTAATTGATTGATTGATTTATGAATATAGAGCAGATGGAGGTTGAATAGGCGGAATCAACTACTGAGGTGCAGATTTCGTTTCCATATTGGCTGGCCGGTGATCCATGAGGAGCCGTGGCTTAATGATCAGTGCAGTTTCACCGTAAGCAAGAGGCTTTGGNTTTTTGGTTCTCCTTCACTGCCTGCACGAACCACCCCCTCCAACTCCATTTTGAGCTTTTTCTTGACCCCTTTGGCTAATTCATCATCACTGTTTTTTAGTACTTAAGAGTACACTGCATCATCGATTATACATTCAGGCTAAATTTAAATTATGTGGAAGATTATCGGAAACGCTGAAAATTCGGATAATTGTTGATCGATTGATTCCCAGCTATGCTCTGTAATCAATAATTTTCACTCCAAACATAAATTGCGTGTGTATAAGTGGTTAAGTTATTTCGCGGCCACCAAGGTACATTGGGTTCGATTCCTCGAGCGAGCCAAAAGAATTTGGAATTTTGCAAAAGAAAAGGCCATTGGTTGGCGTCAGAAAGGGCATCCAGCTAAAAATCCTTACTGCCAAAACGAAGTCGCTCTGAAGGGCACCATCGGAGCCCCAGTTACTGGGGGAACATGACGTTAAAACAACAAAAAAAGTCTGACAGTTAACTCTTTTTTATGCTGGGGGCTTTTTTTTGTTTTTTGAAAGGGGATTGCATTAAGTTGTTCAATGGTGGTTTCGTTCCATTTATAGGCATTTGAAGAGCGGAAGCTTAAGATAGCTGGCTTAGAACAGGAATTTAAGAAGTTGACACAGGAACGGGAGTCCGTAAGTAAATATAAGCTTGTCACAGATAAAAAGCCTATAGTGGAAAATGTTGTTTTTTTGAAGGAGTTATTTCTTTGGTTTATTTGCTTTTCACGATTTCCTTGTCAAATTTACGGGAATATTTGCATAACTTTATTTTTAAATGAGGCTGTAGTTATAGGTCAGTATTATTTACTTAAATAGCAGGCCATTAAACTTATTTTCATCGCTTTTACTGTTATCATTTAATTCAAATGTCTAAAAATTGATGTTTGTTGCAGACGCTCCATTCTGTGTTTGACAAATAAATGGCTTGTTATAGTCAAAGTGAACGTTTCAAATGTTGCAAATCATGTCAACGACCTTAAAAAATTAACAGGAAAACTGGAGAATTGTGTAAAATGTAAAAGCGATAGCCACGGGACCCTAGATCACAGGAAACAAAAATCAGGTATATTTTGCTCCTTGTTAGAAGACGTGGCGGAAGAAGACGTTTCGACCAGCATGGTCGTTCTCAAGTGACATAAGAGAGAGCTTACCAGTGCCAAGTTTGCTTGGATTTACTTGGCGTTTTGATGCCTTCAGGCCCTGTCATTTATTGCATTTGGTAGTTTGCTAACTTTAATAGATGGATGCCTGCTTTTTCCTTGTTTCTTGATGATAAGACCAAGTACTTTGTTTAGATCAAGAGAGGGATGAACAATTCGTAATCCAAGGTTATGGTAGAGAAGAAGGGTGCAAGTGTGTTTCCTTGTAGCACTCCAGCTAGTGTGCGAAACGTAGACGTATGGAAACCCATTGCATTTCTTTCGGTAAAGGAAGTTGTATAAATGTGAACGTAATATTAGTACTTTGATGTTTCTGCTCCTTAAGTTTCCTTTTACTTTTAATTGCAGATCGGGACTGACTGAAGTAATTGGGATAATAAGTGGACCTAATAGGTTTTTTGTACTATTATAAAAAAAGACCTTTAGTTTATAATGCTGAAGATCAAGGACAATATCAATTTTGAAAATGCTCATATTTATCTTGTTTAAATAACCAAGGTTTAAAAATATTGAGTTGACGTCTAAAATATTTTAGTAGAGGGCTGTTAATGTTTCTCTTAGTAACTTATCGATTGCTTAAGAAAGAGTACTGGATACCAGCGCACTTAACATATACAGGCAATACAGGGGGTATACTCTTTTTAAATGGATGTATAGAACGAAACCATTTCTTTGTCATACTAAAAGCGTTTAACTAGCTACTTATTAGTAAAGACCGGTTTTGAGTTCGCGCAAATTAGCTTGCGAATCTGTGACTGGAAATTAGAGCATCCGCCGGGAGCGTATCATTCCTGACCTAAGTAATTCCTGCGTATGGTGCGTACAAACATTTTTAATGGTAATTGCACTCGCTGCTTTGCACAGGTATCAGTTGGAGATTCGCGTGACCATTTAGTTCGAAATGTGAACCGGGTTTAAAGTATGGAACAGGTTCTTCAAGTAAAAGTATAAATCATCTATCCAATTAACTTGTAAGAGTTTTTGCCTCCCCCACGCTTGCATTTTTGCTGACATCACATTAAAAATGAGTCACCCAAAGTTTTGACCCCCTGTACTGTTGTTATCTTTAAATTTTTCTTATTATACTTATAGTTTTTTTTATTTCAATCACCAGTTATTTCTTTGGCCTCTTCTGAATTATCGCCAAAGGAAAAAATACTCTTCGTGCCCACAAGCAAGTTATGTTATGAAAATATGACCTCAAATAAAAGGAGTGTTTTATTTATTCGCAGCGGTATATAAGCCATTGGCCTGAAAAAGTAAATTGTAACACAATTTCATGGGATTTAAAGGTTTTTTCTAATTTGACTGTGGTAGATACCGGATGATAAAAGAAAAATAAGCGAAAAGTTTACATTGATATTTCACTGTACACAATGATGTTTGTTCTATGGCTTTCAATTCAGAAGCATTTAACGTTTAATATAAGAAGCAGGTTTCAGGATTGTAACCATGCAAATGCAGGGCTTTGACATTACTTGCTAACGATATTGGAAAGCACAGGTGCACATGGAAATATAGACGCATAAACTCAATGAAGCATGAGCTTATTTATTCTTGAGATCAAAGTACCCCTTAACGCATCTGGACAGTAAAGTTGCCTCAATAATATCGGGTTCCTCGTTTTGGTATCTTTAAATCAAGTGTAGATCCCTGGTATGGCCCCGAATCCCGCCTTCCAAATGACAAAAATTCCCAAGAAACTTGAAAATCTTATTTTTTCACGCTGAATGTGATTCAGTCTTTGGAAATTTTATTCAACGCTTGAAAGCACCACATATGTCCAAATTAGAAACAACTTTTATTTGCATACTGTTTTGTTGTATATACTTATCATTCCTAAATAAATATTGGCTTGCAAGAAACATGAACTTGAGTTAGTAAATTAAACAATACCTGTGTTAGGCATTTTGAAAGGTATCATTTAGTTTGTCATTATATCATTTCACGCACTGATATATTTAAAAATTGTTTTTTAGATCGAGTCACAACTCAGGAAAATACCAAAAGGCCGAACCACAAGAAAAAAGTTAGATGAAAAGGTAATATCAACTAAATTTTGTTCTGAAACGAAATGAAAGCATATGAAGTGGGACAGAAGAGGATTTTAATCTGAGTATACTACATTTCTGTGGGCCAGCTTATTTAGCCTGTAATCAAATCTAATATTCTTCTATAGTGCTGCGTTGGGTTGTGTGGACGTATAGTGCCATTCGTAGAAATTTGTGTAACTTTATTTATGGACAACCCTTATTACCAACTGACAACCTCTGCCCAATATTCTGCTACCTCCTTACACAGGGCGTAGTCATTGCAAATATAAGATTAGCTTTAAGCTGATGTCTTGTCCTCTTCCTAGTTAATACCGTCGGTGCACGGTGAAAAACAACACCCTTTTCGAAATACAGTCATTTCCTCCGTAGAACTTGGTCACCTCCATAAAGTTCCGGTAATTGGTCTCAAATGTCTGTTAAAATTCAGCTGGATCATATTGCATAAATACAACTTTATTACTGGTATTGTAGGAGGAAAACAACTCCCGTAACTGTTTTTTGCCATCGGAACTTTCGATCTCATGTGTTTAGCTACTCTAGCATCAGTTTGTCTTAGAAGAATAGGTGAATTTTTGGGTTAATTTATTTATGGGAGTTTTCAGTAAGATCCAGAGTAAATGTAGAACTGGATGTAAGGTCTTAAAGTTTGTTTATGCAGAAATCTATCCTTCGACTCATTGAGTCTTTCCTAAAAAAACTGACAAAAGAATCGTGACTATAATTTGCTGTGTGATCCAGGGGACAACTTCCTGAAAGAGCCAATACTTACTTAAACGGTAGAGTCAAGAATCATAAGTCGTAGAACAGATTAAGATTTTTCAATTTTACTATGGATTGAAACTCAGAACGTTGCTTTACTCACAAGCTTTCAAGAACGTTACGAAATAATAGCTTTTCAGCTCGTAGCAGTGAGCGTTTATCAGTGCTTATTATTAAAACAATTAACGGCATGCAGAAATGAATGTGTTTTGATTTAATATGTGATATCCCCTTAAAAGACATCCAAAAGGTCAGGATTGCTGGAAAGCCTGTTTTAAATGGGGAAAGAAAAGCACCCGAGCACTCATTTCTTCAATACCTGGACGAATACCACAGTACATCCCACGTGCACCCCACGTGCACCTCACGTGCGTCCAAAGTGCCGTATCCAGACAACCTATGTCATTGCGTCCAAGAACAATTCTATTTTGCAGTCGAAATTTGAGTATTTTAAATAAAAGATAGATGAAGGGGATTTGGAATTGTAGATAAGTAAGATACATGTAAGCATCGGACTGGATTCGAACCAGCGGCTATTGCTCTTATACCCACATGCTTCACCAATTGACTGAGCAATCGCCCCTCATTCTTAACCAGGTCATTTTTGCAACCATGTCTTATACTAAAGTTCGCCGTTCTTCCCCAAGAACCCCATTTAAAATATTGTAATTCAACTTTTTAAGGAGAGCATTTATCCTCACTTAAGAGGACCCGTGGCTTAATGGTTAGTGCAACTGCACCGTAACCAAGAGGTTCCGGGTTCCATTCCCTGAGCGGACGACTTTAAAACTTTACAAAAGAAAAGGCCATTGGTTGGCGCCAGGAAGGACATCCGGCCAAGAAATTCCTCACTGCCAAATCCAAGTCCCTATGAAGGGCACCGTCTGAGCTCCAGTTACTGGGGGAAATGCTTCGTGGCATAACTGCGACGAAGCATATGAACTGGCAGCAATTTCAGTGATATTGGGTTTTTCCCTCCATTCTTTTCCGGTAAATCGCGAATTCTCAAAGCATCATTATATTTAAGTAAACCTTGTGTAACAGTATTTGAACCTCAACAAATATAAAAGTCATTCAATGTATCCTCACTTACGGATCCTTTACGCTCTACTGGGTTATTGCATAAGGTATGATTTAAGGGGAGTATCTGAAATATCAAGTAAAGTATTGTGTTTTCGTCGTGTAATTGGTTCCTATTTTCTCTTTTTCACAGGAAGCTCTGGAAGAACGCTTGGAACAGGTTTTGAAGAGAATCGGAACAGTAAAAATGAGCTTAAGAAGATTCGATGCATTGTAAAATTATAATGCAAACTATAAAGAACACAAAATACGCGTGGTAATTAAGAGAATTTGTTCTCAGAGTGCGCATCCCCGATACTGTTATATTAAAAGTACTCTAATTTATTGATCAATATATTTATTAACTTATGTTCTTAAAGAATGCGGCAACGTTTTTGTAAATATTATTTGATTCTTTCCTCCTGGTTATTTATTTGAAATTGTTAATGTTTTGTTTACGCAAAGCGTCGTTAAAATTTCTATTAGATATCAGTTTATTAATTGATTTTGATACCCGTGTAACGGAGTTTATTCTTTCATCTGTCTCTTTCACACTTATACAGTATTCAATGATGTTCCGCTATTTTTTTACGATTCTAAAGAGAAAGTTCTTTATTTTCTTGACAACCTCTTAGTTAAAACATTAGACTGATGCTTGGAGGGGGTATGTTTTTATTATTTAGAGATATTGATGTGTAACAGATCTCATTTGCCCAATATTATTTTACTGTATGTTTACTTTTTTACCCTCGTGTCCAAGGATCATGTGGTAATAACACAGTTAGGTTTATACGGGTTGGTGACTGTTCAGGTTCTTATTATAAATGAAATAATATTAAAGGAAAGGATTTGAAATGACAATGATGGTCATAAAAAGCGAAACATGTTTGAACCCAGTTCGCTTCTTTTTTATTTGTTTGCTTATTTATTTATTTCTTTGGTAATTTATTTGTTTATTTATTTATTTGTTTATTTATTTATTTGTTTATTTATTTATTTGTTTATTTATTTATTTGTTTATTTATTTATTTGTTTGTTTGTTTATTTATTTGTGTATTGATTTGTTTGTTTATTTATTTGTTTGTTTATTTATTTGTTTATTGATTTATTTGTTTATTTATTTGTTTATTGATTTGTTTTCTTATTTATTTGTTTGTTTCCTTGTTTTTTACTTGTTTGTTTATTTATTAATTTATTGCTTTTTATTTATTACAAATACTTTAACCCTATAGTTTGGTTTTCTTTATTCTACCTTGTCAATTTGATAGATTTGTTTATCCTATGCTTAACAAATTTCGTTCGGTTTGGCTGATGATATGTTTTAATAATCATCAACAAGAACTTTTCAATTCTTTTCTCGTGTTGATTACAAGTTACTAAAATCCACCTGTGGTCTGCTTTTCAGATTGTAGAACTAGAATTGAGCTATTTCTCTTGTAATTTTCAGGGTGTGGTTATTTGCCATTTCCACTGTCTTGTTTTAATGGGTAGATTTTGTTATTTGTTGCTATTTATTCAAAGAGTTTGAAGGCCCATAAACTATTTTTTCTACCCCACGATAGCAGCAAAATACTAAGATGTTAAACAATCAGATATTTGTCAATTTCCACTATAAATGTTTGCAGTCATCACAGTATTTTATTTTTTGGTTAAGAAATCTGTCATGCTCTTCCGATGGAAAGCGTAAGACCTGTAGTGTGATCTTAAGGTTGACAACTTAAGATCACACTACGACAATCACATTTATTGATTTATTTTCTTACAATGGAGGACAATTGCTTAATGATACTAACATTTAGGTTACGAATCGAATTCAGGTAAACAAATGTCTTAACCGCAATAATAATGGACCTGCTAAAGTCATTGTCGTCAACCCCCATATGTTTTATGACATCAATTGGCTGCCACTATAAAAAATATGATCCGCAAATACACAAGTATTCTGTTCTTCTCATTTTGCAATTCCGCCTTTTTTAATGATAATGGACAAAAATTATCTATGTGTCATTAAATGTGCCTCTTTTTTTGCTTCTCACCCAAAAATTAAATAATCACACAATCATTAAATAAATGAGTTCAGCCTTAAAATGTCAATTTCGATACCCTCCTCCTGAATCTGCCACTTTCTCAAGAGAATACTCTATTGAATAATTCCCCTCACCCATTTGGTGCTGTTTTTGTTCCCTGAATGATTAATCGTGTTTATTTAATCAAAGATACATTCATTGGACATTTTAGAAGCGTGGAACTGTTCTTCACAGCCCGTAATAAAACCTAACACATCTGGGAGCTTCAAAATGCCTTTTAATTGATGATAGTGTTTAATTCTTTGAGAGCGTTGCAAATATTGTATTGAACCTTGAATATTACTGAATATTAGTTACTGTTTGTAAGTATTGGGTGTAATATGACATTTGCTTTTACCGAGTAAAATTAATCTTTAGTGAATCTACAATATAAAACGTGTTTCTTTTCAGTATGTTAGTGGTGCAGCTTGGATTAAAGCATATCCATTTTTCTAAATTACCATAGGCGTCCAGTCTCAAACCATGGATGCTCTGTGCCCGGGCCTCTTAGCCGAGACACACGTTGAATTCAATGTTAGACCTTTTTGAGTGATAGGGTCCCCTATTCTTTTCTCAAAATAATTTTATTTCCAGACCCCGAACTGGAAGTATGTCAATTTGTTATACATTGTGGTTTAAATTACACGAAAGTGTACTTGTTTTATGTATCTATATGTTGCCAAAGGCTTTAGAACAATAGAATACCGGCAACACTGTGTCCTTCAGTGGAGAAGCAATATTTGGTGCCAGAGTAGTCTGACGCAGAAGAACACGAAGCACTACGTGTAACTTAACGATTAAGCGCTATTATTCAAATAGGCGCCTTAGGTCTAAAACAATTAAATAACTGTCGCTCTTAAATGAGCGCGACGGCACTCATTCTAGTATTTAGAAGCTTGTTTACACCACATTAGAAAAAAGGCGATGTCCTTAAGTCGTGAACGTGGTAAATTGAAGGTAATGTAGTTATTAACTTCAAGACTGGTCCAAAGGCTGTGACTTATTACTGTGTTTTAATTTTACCACGTCGATGGTTTGAAATAAACACTGAATCGTTGATCAAACAAATTAAGTAAGCACCAGGGCGATCAATCGATAGTTTGCTCTGAAACATTATCTTTTTTCCCTTTATTAATATTAGACTACGAGAGGTTGTGGGATTGTTACTATGATAAGTGATTTTCAGAAGATTCATTTTTTTCGTAATTTTCGCCAGAAATACAACAAAATTAGTGTTGAAAAAAATGGTGGAAATTATATGTTGCACCAATCTTGGTTTTAATTAGTCTTTATGTCTTCAATGGCCATCTGGTCTACCGTTTAGATCAAGGTTCTAATAGTAGTTTCTTGGAAAAACAATCGCATAACCGAGTGAACGACTAGTTAGCAATAAATGATCTTTTTGAGATCTTGGCGGCTAAGTTGATAGAACAGATGGCTATGGAAACTATAAGCAAGACTTCAAGCCCAGTTCAGTCTAACTTGGACTTTTCTCCAATTTCTTTTGCTCGTGCTATCCGATAACTCCATTTTTAATTCTGGGTTTTCAACCCTTTTTTCACTTAACTCTGTTCAAAAACAAAAAATCAGTGCTGTGAAGTTTTCTTTTGCCTTTTTATTATGTAGAACCTTCTATGATCTGAACCTGTTATCTTTATACTGATGCACAAGTGAATGTTTTTATTTAGTTGGAACCACTACTTCTTAGGTGTTGGTCATCTACACAGTAATTTGAACAAGAATTATCTTGTCGTGCGATATCAAACCTTTGGGTTCTCGCTTAATATTAAGCACTCCTGATTTTTATTTGTCAAGAAATATCCATGAGAAACATGAGAAACTACGCTGTATTCTTAAATTTTTCGCTTCTTTACAAACCTTCATTAAATTTGACTCCGATTCGCTTTTTTCGTTCAGTTTTTTATTTCAGTGTGATCATTAGTTTTTGATAGACTTTTATCAAGTTACTTTTAACTATTTTAATAAAATCCAGAATGATAACCAGTAATCTCATTGACTTGTTAAAATGAGTTCTCAGTCCGATGTACGGTATTAGAGTTCATGCCAAGCTGACCTTCACTAGTATCGAATATTAATGCAAGAGCTGGGGGAAGAACACACGCCTAATCACTTCAGACCGTGTACCACGTTTTTCATGTATAACCAAGATACGTATTGGAACTATTATAGATTACACATTCTATTTTTTATCCGATACTGGCCTTCAGCATGGTACAGTTGACTTCAACATTTATAATACCAG
This sequence comes from Morbakka virulenta, assembly GCA_003991215.1. NCBI lineage: Eukaryota > Metazoa > Cnidaria > Cubozoa > Carybdeida > Carukiidae > Morbakka > Morbakka virulenta. The sequence goes on from RDPX01000054.1 coordinate 1,588,066, forward strand.
GGGTTACTACGAAGAAATATTTAAGGAATAATAACCCATCTTAAGGTTTGGGGTCGCTCGTTAATTTTGATATTTTATATTTAATGTGCAAGAGTAAGGTGAAAGACCTGGGCTTTGTAAACGTTGGAACTTGGAAATATTTGAGACATATTGCCACTCTAAGACCTATAATCTATGTATTAAAACCAAGGTTCGCATCGTCGAACAAAATGTTTGATGGCATGTGTTGTGTTAACTCTAGAGATCTAGATTATAGAGACTTATTAAGGGTATTTTGGACTATCAAAATTCGGATTGTCGCATAGACCCCAAAAATTTCGCTCAGTAAAAGGATTACGTATTTAGTTAATGTACTTTTGAGAATAGATTCCTTGATATTATAACATGGATACTTGATGTACTTTATAAGAAAGAGTATCCTCATTGGTTTAGAAGACAGAAGAAATAACCACTGTCAATTGGGAAAATATCGTACATGGGATTTAGTGCAATGAGCTTCAATCAAAGATAAAACACTTTTGTTAAGAGGAAGAAAATCTAGTATTCTACACATTAGATTATTTTTTAGGAAGTAATATACGCCCCATCTTGTCATTTAGTTAGCTACAACACAGCAGAAGTTGAAAAATCTCAAACCTTCATCGTTCACTAAGTTAGTAATGTCTGTTAGTATTGGTTTGTATGCGTGAAAACTTACAATAGGGAGGAATATTGTAAATTTATATGAGTCGGAAATTTTTTGTATGATTATGCTTTTCTTTCTTGGTTTCTATAGATTTAGCCTGCAGTATGGTATAAACTTCATATGTAGTCATTGTTACTTATAAATGTGAAATTTGAGAATTATATTGTATTTATGTAGATAATAGTAAGTAGCATTCTTGAATGAATGCGTTTTTAAGGATATTAATGGTTCTATCGTTATGTGTTATGTATACGCAGTGTACTGTGGATTAGATTTCAGTACTATTGCAAAATTACTTATCTTTTAATTCAAATATGCAATGCATACGAAGCAAAATTACCCATAGAAATGTATATGTATTCTGTTATCCACGTTGTTTTTGAAGTATCTTGTATTTTCATTGTCTTGTAGGTTGTGCGATGTAAGGAGAGCAATTCATAATTATATTGTTCTGAACATTGTCCAATGCATTGATCGTTCTCATTTATGCATCCAATTTGTGAGCAAATTATGTGCAGTATACTTTATGTGACAGTCGTTTCACCAAGGTTCAAAAAATATTTGTGCTGATATCTTATGCAAGGACAGAAATATTTTTTAAGTTCGAACTTCGTTGTTTTTTTCTCGTTACACTTTTTCGAAAAATGGTTCTGTAAGTCATTAGCACTAAGATCCCAGGGACTTGCTGTGTGGGACTTATGCTGATGAATGGGCGCTTGCTGAGGAGTTTTTCAATTTTGCTTTAAAATAAAATTTGTTTTACCATGAAGCCCATAGATCACGAGTGTTGTTGCAAAAATACTAAAGATTATGCCTGAATGGTATAAATTAAGCATTGCATGGCTACTATTTTTTATCATCTGTAGCGTTTAGGAGGGTTTTTTCCGGAAAATTTTTGTACTCAAAAAGCGAAATTTTTCTAATAAAATTAGTAAACTTTTGCTGCTGAAATTTCGTCAAAAGAGATCTGAACCTAGATAACTTTCACTAATAAAGCCTTGATAAAAGCATAATTGAAATATATTATACTAATATATACTATTATATATTAATATGTTAGTATCATACTTACTGGAAACCACTTTATAAAAATCTCCTCAATGAAACCCAAGTAACTTTTTACAACTTTACCAGTAAATTTTTCGGTTAATTTAAAGTTTAGTTTACCACTGAGATCGGCAAATATTGAATGCATTTCCGTGCTGATAATAATAGACCATTAAATTAAACATGATTCAATGTAACTATTTTATTGAATAGAACACGATATATACTAGAAAGTGAAAATGAAGAAACTTGTACTGGTAGGGCCTGGTCAGGTTTCGTGTTAAAAAAATCGTGTAGCGCCGACGTTTTTCACACAAAATATTTTTCTGACACTGAATTGAACAGTGCTCTACAAGGCAAATGACTTGAAATTAGTGCTGAATTTTTGGTTACATAAAAGCATTTTTAAAGGTAAATCCTTACAATTATCGCCATGTAAAAAAATTGTGCCCGAATAAAAACCGAATTGTTCTCATTTTTTACCTCAATTTTGAAAATATTCCTTCATTTTCCCCCAATATACAAATTAGCTTTACTTAAAAACCTACTCTATCAATAAACCAAGTGTTGTTGGTTAAACAGTGTATGAATCGCAATGTTAAAAAACTAAAGACAGTCGAAAGTGTTTTTCAAGTATTATAATCAAGCTTTAATTAGAATACTTTTTATCCAAAGGCAAAAATGAAAACCGTAAAATTTATCTGAAAACGTTTTGAGATTTTTCTCCGCATAGCAACCTCTTTAGATCTGATTCTAAGGATGTTGTTGCTAAACTTTTTCACTTCTTTTTTGTTTTCTTTTTTTTTTCTTCATCATCCTTTTTTCTTCTTTTTTTTTCTTCTTCTTCTTTTTCGTCTTCTTCTTCTTGTAAGTAATATAAAATTATTGTTAGTGGTGGTAAGACAACCGAGTGTCTTTAAAAGGAAGAGACTCAGAGTTGTCTCCACCCTCTAGCATGGATTTTTAAGCCTCGCGTAGGTATCAAGGGTCCAATTTGGAAACTGAGTTCTTAACCTTTTCCTAAAATGCAAATTTGGGAGAAGGAAAATCCAGCTTTTACTTTACTGTACTCTTACTATTGAAATTCAAAAGTATTTGAAAGTCTTGCTTAGAACAGCTATACACTCCCTCAGAATGGACCAATGATGACTCAACTTCCATTCGCATGCTTCCATTCTTCTTTGCAATTCAATCCCATTATCACTTGTGCTTATTTGAGGAATTGTCATAGCCAAAGATTTGTGTCAGAGGATGACAAATGAAATATAAATCCGAGTGATTTTGCCCAGCCTAAATTTACTGAAAAATAATTATATCAGCAGAATTAAGCAAACATAAGTAATCAACAGCTGTTCTATACTCTTTTCAAATTTCACAATGTATGTCATGCAAAAAATTACTTAATTACATTAAGCTCATGGTGGTCTGTATAAAGCGTTAATATCCTAAGTCCTGGCTAAAATTCAAATGATTAATTATGCTGCTCCTGTTGTTAATCAAGCCAGTGAATTTTAAAAATTAAATACTAGTACTAGTAGCCAACAATGTAAATAATATATGTAATATGAATTAGTAAATTTTCTTAACCCCTAATTCGTAGAGTAGAGCTTTCAATTTAACACATTCCACCTGGCAAGAGACGAATTCCTTCCCAATCTCCAACTGTATTGCACTTTTTTTCTTCATTCACCTTACGAAGTATATACGTAATCTGTTTACCGCAAATATTTCTCACTTCCATTTCAACCTTCACCACCTTTAACACAGTATATTGCCCATGCCTATTCTGTTGCTTGATTAGCTCTTTGCAAGCTCCCATTCAAAGCATCATGTCTGTGAGGCACATAACCTGTCCCTCTCCCTAAATATTCCCAGGGAAAGTAAAATTGGAACGACTTTCAAAGTCGTAATTTTAAATCTCGAATATTTTGACATACATACATACGCCTATTTTTTAACAAGCTTTTGCATCAAAAAAGAATAATGCAGTGTAGTTTTGAACTGCAGGTTAATGGACTATTTTATAACAAGAGGCTCCTAGAAATTCTATTGAAAACAGGACAGAGTTTACATCCCTATTCCACCTCGATACAAATATATATACATATGAAAGTTAACTGTCACTTTTGAAGGAAGGATATTGGACCAGTAACTGTTGTAAATTTAATCTGGTTACAGAGTTCTCAGTGTTCATTATCTTTCTTTTTTTACTGCTAATAGAGATATCTAAAAAAATATTCAATTTTTTCACAAATGTTATAAAAGTTCGACTAGGGCAATTCTGATGAAAGCTGTTATTCCTGTATTTATAGTCCCTTTTATCCAGAGTACAAATGATTACAGGATGCGAATAGAGTTGAGGCTTTGGTATTATTGGCTGCACCAGTTTTCAATAAGCCGCATGGCGTTATTAAGCCACAGTAAAAGCCTAACAGGTTGAAGTGTTTTTCTTGTTAGAAGCTGGCTTTGCATCATTCACTTATACTTTCGTTTAATATTTAATCGCTGAGTGGCTTCGTTATTTCTNCCTCGATACAAATATATATACATATGAAAGTTAACTGTCACTTTTGAAGGAAGGATATTGGACCAGTAACTGTTGTAAATTTAATCTGGTTACAGAGTTCTCAGTGTTCATTATCTTTCTTTTTTTACTGCTAATAGAGATATCTAAAAAAATATTCAATTTTTTCACAAATGTTATAAAAGTTCGACTAGGGCAATTCTGATGAAAGCTGTTATTCCTGTATTTATAGTCCCTTTTATCCAGAGTACAAATGATTACAGGATGCGAATAGAGTTGAGGCTTTGGTATTATTGGCTGCACCAGTTTTCAATAAGCCGCATGGCGTTATTAAGCCACAGTAAAAGCCTAACAGGTTGAAGTGTTTTTCTTGTTAGAAGCTGGCTTTGCATCATTCACTTATACTTTCGTTTAATATTTAATCGCTGAGTGGCTTCGTTATTTCTTTCACCATTTTAAGCCATGTTGCTCTTGTTGCTCTTTCTTTTCTCTATTTTGTAAGTCAGACAAAGCCAGTTTGAGCAGCCTTGATTTGAAAGAGAAAGATTACGTGTGCGTCATCTGGATGTGTAGTGGTTTAGATTTACTTGTTCTCATCTGGACGTCCAGGGTTCCATTTTTTGTTTGGAAAACTTTTTTTTCTTATATTTATGCCGATCTCTTTACATTTAGTATTGTTTTGAGCTTTATTAATTTCCTTTATCTCAAACATACCTGGTTATAAAAAGGTTAGACGATACCATTTATTACGTCATGAATCTAATGATTTGGGCTGAGCTACGGGTCGAGAAATCCTTTCCTCTTTACCGCTTATTTAACTGATGCAAAGTGTTATTCAAATACAGGTTTTGGGACCTATTTGTACTTGCATCACTTTCTGCAGCCTTAAAAGTACAAAATTAACTATCCTTGTGACGTCACCAACTCGCACAGTACTTCCTGATCATTTGTACCTATTATCATAGAACTCATTTTCTGAGTAGAAAACACGATCTAGCAGTACTGTTCTATATTACAAATCGTCCAACAAAAATAAGGCCACATTACCAAAAAAAACTGAAAAAATAGACGATGTAGAATAACTAAATTACTGACAGTAACAATTGTATGCAAACAAGACATAGGTATGGAAGTCCTGCAGGTAATACCGTTTCAATTCTCTGATACTCTGTCCTGCTAAAACAAATTTTCCTCGACGTCTGTTTAATTCTTGATTTTCAGCTGACGATTTTCACATAATGCTTTATTTCAATCACTAATATACAAAGTGTCCTCTTCTTCATTCTTACTAAGGTCAACATTTCGACTGCATCACCAACCGTTGCCACAGTTATGTTAATCACAATTTTTTCCACCGCCTCTTTCTTCGTTTAGTTATAGTTTATTTGAAGCATACTCTTCTTTGTCGTAGTACTTGTTTTTCTAATGTATCATGCGTTATTATTATCGATTTTTCCGCTTTTCGTCTTAGCCTAGTATCTTGTAGTTCATCTTCTCCCGAATTTGCTGTAAACAAGAATCTTGTTCAATTTATACGAGTTCGTCATTGTCTGATATTGCATTTTTACCTTAAACATTTTAATCAGAATTTGCTGTAATCTCCTCTCTGGGTACACCACTTAGTTCGAGAAGTTTTTCTGCTTTCGTATTCCAAGTTAGTGACACATCAGAACTATCTGAAGATAGAGACTGATCGAAAGGTACTTTTTTTAGTCTTTGCAGCAATATACGACTACTATGCAGCAATTTCTTCACTGCCTGTAACAGGTACTGGATCTTGTGATGAAGATATTTTCTTCAGAACATTTCATTGTGTTGAAGTTAGTTTAAGAATGTCATCAACGTCAGGCATGTCATTAAATTTCTCTGCACCAGACTCCAATGATTACTTTTTTGTTCAATGATAATATGCATCTTTCTTGGACAGGGAACCCCCCACGCCCCCCCCTCTCTCCCTCTCTTTCTCTCTCAGAGTTTCTCTATAAGGACTAATCACCAGGTTTTAATCTACGCAATATCTGTCGTTGATTACACCTGGGCAAATCATCATCATTATTGTTATCATCATAATTCTGTAGATCACGATCTCTCAGCTTGTGCTGGTAGTTTAGCTGATATTCGTCTAGTACCATAGGATTCGGAAAGACAGCATCTTTCTTAGGATGCTTGCCGATCCTAGTAGGGCAGTTTGCTGGATGTTTTTTAGCCTTTTCTGGTCGATAAAGCGTACCCCCATCCAGTCACTCAGACGGTGGATAGCTCCAAGGGCGACAATCACTACAGGAATCACAATAGCTCTCGTCTTTCATTATTCTGTTTACTGCCATAACAAAATCTTGATACTTGACGATCTTCTCTTGCTCCTTCTCCTTCACTCTGAAGTTCCCTGGCACAGAGATGTCAATAATTCGTGTTTCAGCATTATTCTTGTCGACAACAACTATATCTGGCCTTCTTGCCTCTATTACTCTATCACAGTAAAATCCCAGAGTATTTTAACATCAGCATTCTCCAACACTGGCTCTGCTCGGTGATCATACCATTTCGTGATGTGCTTGAAACCATGGGATTATTATTATTATTATTATTATTATTATTATTATTAAAGTTTCCTGGCACCTTACTGTTTCAAATGTTTCTAAGACTTGGGTGGCAGAAAATCTCGACAACCTGGTCTCTAAATACATACGCCAGTGGCTTGACCTGCCTATAAGTGCCACGCTTAGCTCCATTATTCTTTCCAAAAATCAATTTGGACTCAACTTGCAGCTGCCTACCACAAAATTTCTACAATGCCAAACTGTCACCCGTAACGCTCTGAAGTTGTCACCAAATGATAATATCCGAACATTGTGGAAAAACACAAGCAATGGTACCAATATACAACACGAT
>RDPX01000054.1:1599076-1665816 GCA_003991215.1 Morbakka virulenta
TGCCTGGTAATAAGCTATCATGACTTGTTTGTATTCCTCCCGTGTCCACTTCTGTCTTTTTTTCTGTGTTATTTGGCTCATAACTTTGTAATCTAGAGGGCCTATTTGAGAACTATTCTCATTACGGAAAGCCTCTAGGGTCTGGGGGTTGGAGGAATTTGTCCCAGTAGTACACTTTTCGACCCCAGCCTGGTCCATCACTGAGGAACGCGCTCCTTGTTTAACCGCGCGACGAGCGATGCGGGATGATTTTCTTTGATTATTTTCCATAAACATAGGGTAATTGGTTATTCAGGTTTTCCTTCCTGGGTGTTTTTAATCATGACACCATCACTAGGGGGGTTGCCAACCAAGGCTAAAGAGCCCTCCCTGCCCATGAGACAGACTTAACTCCGCCGGACATCAACCCAGTATTTCAAGGTCTCGGAGTAGGCTAACAGGTGCTACACCTTGCCCAAGGGTGACCTGGAGGTAGTTGTGGCAAAGGGTAACCTCATTCGCCCACGTCGAAACTCCACAACCGGATGCATTTTAACGTCATACCCAGGATGTTTATTATTATTGTCATTATTATTATTATTATTATTATTATTATTATTATTATTATTTAGTTTTCTTTGGATTTGCTAATTAAAATCAAGCACCGAGTCGTTACCAGCAACCTTGGGTGATTGAAGTTTGAGGTAATACATTTCAACAAAAATATCCACATTAAACAAAGACAATTGACGAATTACTATTCGTATATGAGACAGTTACAAATTGTACAAACCCTATGACTAACAATATCAAAACAAAAGTATATAAAAGTTTAGGCTTTTTAAGAAAGAGATGTTTCTATCTGAAGGGACACTCATGTCAATAAACAGACAGGTGTTGTTCGTTTTGTCGTTGATGACGATATCCGGGTGATTTACTTGTATGGTACCATCTGTGTGAATTAGGAAGTCCCACATAATCGTAACGTTTTTACCTACAGTAACTGGTTCTGGATGGTGTTTGTACCAGTTAGCTTGCGTTTCAATAGAAAAGCAATTACAAATCCTCTAATGCAGATATTGGCCTACTCTGTCGTGGCAATTTTTGTACTGTGTTTGTATTGAGCAACCAGACAAAAGGTGATTAATCGTCTCAACCTTGTCTTCACAAAACCTATACTTTGGGTCAGCACCATTGTGCAAGATGTTAGCTTGATATTTTCTGGTGAATAAACTTTGATCTTAAACTTTGAGCTGCAAGAATAAATCCCTCTGTTTCCCCTTTAAGTCCGGAGCTTCTCACCCACTGATGGGTTGCGGTTTCACCTACATCAGCTTGTTTCCTTCGACCTGTGAAGTGTCCATGGAGAGGTTTTTCGTGCCATCTAGATTCGAGTTTATCTTGTCCGATTATCCTAGTTTGTTTTCTACGCTTTTTTTCTACGCTACGTTGGTGTTTCATATTTCATGTTTTTGTTTTCGATACCTAATTCACGCGAGAATTTATGTGATTCTCTCACTAGAGTATAATCTTTTGGAGTTTTCATGTACTTTACCTAATTGAAGTATCCAATCATTGGTCACATCTAGATATTGCAAGAGACCAATCATTGATGTTTTGTGCGATAGTTCCTACTGAATCATCCCCCTACCTCCTTTAATTCCAGGGATGTACAGGCGGTCTACGTCTGACTTCGGGTGATACATTCTTTTGGATGTCAATTGCTTTCTAATTTTGGTGTCAATATTTTTTAGTTCACTTAGGTTCCAATCTATCACATTAAAACTATAATTAACAACAGGTATTGTGAGAGTGTTGATTTGTTTCTAGGATTTAATTCGGTTTTCAGGATTGACCTTACTCTACGGATGCATTCTTTTCGGATTTTCTCCTTCATTTTTGAGTGTTGTACACCATCGCCTTCATTTATATCTAGGTATTTATAAGTTTCTTCTTGATCTCATTGTTTTCTTGCAGTTTCATCCTCTAACTCTGAATTTCAAACCTAACTAGTTTTCCTCGCTTAAACGTTCCCTTGACACACTTATCTAAACCAAACTCCATACCTATGTCATCACTAAATGCTTTTACGGTTTTCAATAACCCTTCCAGTGCACCATCATTATGAGCCCAAAGTTTTAAGTCATCCATATAAAAAAGATGATTGATGATCTTGTCCATGATCTTATATCCATACCCTGTATTATTTAGAACTTGAGAGGGTAGGATAAGTGCCATACAAAATAAAAGTGGGGAAAGAGAGTCACCTTGGAAGATTCCACATCAGATTCGCATACCATTTGAAATAAGAGTACCATTCTCATGACTCAGAGTAAGATTTGTTTCCCAAAATGACATGCTGGTTAGAAGAAAATTTATTAATACAGTAGAGATTTTAAACATTTCTAAAGGCTTTAAGATTCAAGAGTGTGGGACGCTGTCTTTTTATAATCTATCCAGCCAGTACGGAAATTTTTGTGTTTAGTGTGAGCATTTTCCAGAACCATTTTGTTTTTGAGCAGTTGATCCTTACATCCATATGATCCTCTGCGACACCCTTTCTGTTCCTTTGGGAAAATATTTTGTTCTTCTATTTAAGATTGAGGTAAGTAATTTATAGGAAGTTGATAAACATGTAATAGGTCTGTAGTTTTTAGGATTTTTAGGTTAGTGAAAAAAGTATTGTAGCATATGTGAGGATGTGAGGAGGACATCTCTTATCTTGGCCACCAATCCCACGACCAAAATATGGGTAGTATGTCTTTTTAACCATACCAGTTATACCTCGCTTTTGTGATGAAAAGTCACTTCACCACAAATGTAGCAGTAGTTGCCAGCCTTATTCGCACAACTAAGAGACATCTGAAAGAAGAAAACAACAATCAACCACAAGATAAACAAAAATATATTTATAGATTTTTCATTACTATACAAAGCATATTGAAGTTATTCGATGCACAGAAAGCAGGAACGATTGGCATAAACTGGTCGCCAATGTCATACGATAGGGCACAAGAAGAAGAAGATACATAGCATACAAATCAATAGTTTACTTAATGAATACTTATCAAAATTAAATATTTTCAGTCTCAAATGCTACGATATTTTGGCAGCACAATTTACGCCATATTCTCTCCTATTTTGATGAGAACTTATGGAAGATTATTACTTACTTAACTGATACCTCTCAATGGGTCTAACTCTGGGGACAACCTCTTTAACAAATCTAAAAAAAATTTTGTCACTCCTGGAGTTGGCACAGAAACATTATTTTGAAAGACAATTATGCTAAATATTTTGTTTTTACCCAATTTGAAACTGCCCTCTGTTTTAGAATATAATCAGTCTTACGATCCTTACCAGAGAATTTGAGAATGTCCAGTTGTACAAACAGATCCTCTGTACCTTTAGAAGCAACAGCTTCTTGCTATTATTACAAAAATGCTCCTATTTTGGAAGCTCACAGTGTTCCATGCTACTGGTCCTTAGTTGCAGCACAACAATATTGTCTGTAAATAACCTTATTAAAAGTCCTAAAAAGAAGAGAGAAAGTGCAAAACGTCACCACAGAAAATGAGCACGGAAGACCAAAAGTTTAAAAATAATTTTAAAACATCAGGGGAAAACAAAACAAAACAAAGAAAGGTAAAATCATGTTTTGACCTTTGCCTATTGTCTTGCAATCAGGCAATGTCGTCTCCTCTCTTCTTTTTTGTCTTTTGGATTGATCAATGATTAATTGATAGAGATACTAGTGATTTGTTGAGAACCTAATTCCCTTACCCACTGCTTCTCACTCTTTGCCTTAGTGGGCGTATGAGAAACATCTTTTTGGATACCGATGTGTTAACACGTAACTTTGAAATTGAATGAAAAAGTGAATAAGCGAGTGACTACTTTACTAATCCTGACGGCTTGTAATATCTCGTTTCTATCCTTACCATAACCAAAATTTAAAAACTACGATAAAAAGACTCTGCTAAATGATGGGAGTGCCACTGATTAGTCCAAAAATAGCCACTCAAATTGTTTTAGTAAAACAGCTGCTACTATTTGCCAAAGAGTTTACTGCTAAAAACATTTGTCTGTAGAATGTCTTTTAGCACGACTCGTCTACTTACGAAAAATCACTGTAAGTACCGGGCAATAATCGATGTCTGGTGTGATGAAAACATAACACACAGATTGCCAATAAATAGAAACATCTACTTCCCCCAATGATCGCAAATCCAAATGTTTTAATTCGTTTACACAGTGGATAAAGACAAGCTTACTGAGCTGTTTAGTTGTGGGTATAAATGAAACTGTACTACTGAAAAAATAGTTAGCTTTTGAAAGCATTTACAAAGATTGAGAGACCCTGTATCAACCCAATCTAAATTAAGTCATTCAGTTAGCTCTGCTTAATACCTAGAATTTAAACACTTCTTTCTTTGGAAAATAAATCTAACAAAATACACTCGCAGACCTTTGCTTTTCTTAACAAATTTAGAATGAAGTAAAATTGTTCCCTGAATCAATTCAATTTTTCAAAACTTGCAAGTACAAACATTGATGTGGTGTTGAAAATTCTGAACTTTATGGACTCAGAGGAAGCCATAGATGTAAGAACTTTTTCATGTCATGATTCGCAAACACTTTCTGAGCTACGTTTTGAGAGCTTCTTCTCCCATCGTCCAGCTACTGAAGTGATCAGGTAAGGCTGTTTTATACCTTGGTAGTGCCTACCTACGTGTAGACAGGGATCGAGTTATTTCGAGGAGAGGAACCAAAGCAGGAGGCAGGGCAGTCCTCACATTGCAGTCTGTAAACTAAGCTGTTGCTTTCTTTAAGTCGGACTGGGCCCTTTGGGTTTGACCGAATCTTCCTTAAGGTGAATGTAGTGAAGAAGGAGCATTGAATGAATGTCAGAGAGTTCGTCTTAGGTGCTCACTGGTGTTCTTCACGTAAGGCAGACTTTTGCGTTTCAGAGTTTCCTTATCCTTATGAGTAGGTCCAATGGTTCTGTATAAGGCTTTCTGAAATTCCTTAATATGGTATCCGTTGGATAAGAGAACCTCCTGAAGGTGTTTCTTCATTTCCAGTGTGATATGGGTTGGAAATAATGCTTCTAGCTCTCCCAAACAGAGTGGTGACTGCACTATTACAAGCTGCGACTGGGTGGTGTGATGCTTTATTGAGGTACTGGTCAGTGTGAGTTGGTTTCCTGTAGATAGTAACAGAAATTCTGCAATCTGCTTACCTTTTTACTAGCACATCCAGGAAGGGTATTTCTCTTTCTTCTTCTTTCTCCATGGTAAATATGATGTTTGAGTGTAGGCTGTTGATATGCTCATAGAAACCTTATAGCTGATACTTTTTTATGATTGAAAAAATTGTCGACGTATCTTGCCCAGAAAGTTGGCTCTTGCTCCGCTATTGATAATGCTGTGGCTTCAGATGCTTGCATGAATATTTCAGCAATCATAAAGGATTTAGAAGCTGCCATGAGCACACCGTTGTTTTGGGTGTAGATGTCATTGCTGAAGGGGAAGCATGTATTGGTGAGGGGTGCTTGTAGTAGATTTAGAATATCTGAAGGTTTCAATATGGTTCTTGATGGCAATGAATCATCATGTTCAAGAAGGCCCTCTTCAATTCGTAAAGTTTCATTAATGGGTATACTTGTGTATAAGGATATGACATGAAAGGAAGCCATCATTTCATCCAGCTAGATTCTTTGTTGTGTACTGAAAGCGGCAGAAACTGTGGTACATGGTCCATTGTTGAGGTGTTCCTGGCACTTGGTTAACTTTGTTAAAGTTAACAGTCACACGCTCTTTGTCAGATGGCAGGATTGACATCGAATCATCGTCTTTTAGAGTCTTGATGGGATACAGTTTCTTTTTCATGAGATTGTCAATGGGTACTTTGGAGGATTGAAGGGTAAGGCTTGTTTTTGCTCGGATTGTGTCTGCTTCACTTTTGGGAAGATATTTTACTGCTGTTTCCACTATCGAGATAATCTCCTTTGGATGGGATGATTTTGAGAGTTACAGAAAAACTCAAGCGTTTCACAAGAAGGAATTTCTCTGTTGATAACAGTGTCCGACTAGACAGTTTAACAATCCAATTAGACTTGTCTTTGGGATTTGGTGCTGGTGATAACTATCGTATGATGTTCTCGAACTTCTTTCAGTGTCTTTCCCTGGTAGAGTGTACCCTTTGTTTGTGAGTATAATTCACAGATGAGATTAATTCCTGATAGTGCCACAATGTGGCTTAAATGAGGAAGTCAAGGATGAATTCTATGACAGTCTCATTGCAGTCACTGGTAAGCTGGCAAAGAAAGAAGTTGTTGCAATTGCAGGTGATCTGCTTAAAAGAAGAGATTCAGCTTCTTGAATATCTGCACCAAGTCGCAAAGGTTTCCTATGATTTAAATGAATTCTTTCTTGAATAATTTGGCGACTTGTCCGTTGGAGTATAGACCTTGATCTTATTGTGGCAAAGTATACCTTTTGTGAAGAACACCAGTGTACACCTAAGATGAACTCTTTGACAACGCCACACTCAATGTTCCTTCTTCACTACATCCACCTTAAGGAAGATTCTGTCAAAACCAAAGGACCCAGCCCCACTTGAAGAGAGAAACAACGCAGTTTACAGACTACAATGGAACGACTGTTCTGCCTCCTACATTGGTGAATCAAAGCGTTCGTTGGTCAGAGGGGAAAAGAACAAGAGAACTGTTCAAAAAGGTGACACCAAGAATCATGAAATAGACAAACACTGCTTAACACATGATCACACCTTTGACTGGGAAAATAAAAGGATTATAGACAAGGAAATCCACACAGCAACAAGAAAAATAAAAGAAACAACCCATTTCTTGCAGCAAAGCAATGACATCAACAGTATACCCTACACCCCTCCAGAAATATGGCTTCGGGCACTAAAGAACGAAACCCAATAAACACAACATAGGTATGGCGCCACTCCTCAGAGCAACTCGATCCCTGTCTACAGGTAGGTCCGCACTGCCGAGGTATAAAACAGCCGTACCGTCTCAGTGAGACAAGTATCCCTCGAAACGCAGTTCAGAAAAAGCTTACGACTCATGACTTGATAAAGCTTTTACATTTGTTGATGAGATATATTACTATTCCTTTTACATATTTATTTGTGAACCATATCTAACTTTTTAATTGTGAAATTAAAAAATGTTAATATTTAGTTTCATCTTGCCAGCATTGAATCTTTTATTTATTTATTTCATATTTATTTATTTGTTTTATTTTGAAGAAAAACATAGATTAAGCTCAATCAAAGCATTAGTAAACACCGTATCTCCTTAAAAATACACTAACGTCCTTTTCCAAAAACATTTTTTGCAGTTTTTTTAAAGGCAGAATACTGTCATGCCCTGATGATGTGTCCAAAGAAGTAAATTTTCCGCTTTGCGGTGCTTTGTATCACAGTTACTTCTCTCCAGCCCATTCATTCTTTCTTCAAATAGTATTTTCAATAATGTTTGCTTTGTGAAATATTGTATTCTGTTCGTTTACGTCAGAGGTCATTCCCTCGTGTTTATTGGGGAGAGGTTCCGGATTTTCGCAGAATAGAAAAGCCTACTCACGTGGATTAGTCATGTTCAACTGTATCATTTGTATCATTCAGTTCTTATCAACCTTACCTAGCCCTTCCTATTATTCATTACAACTTACANTTAAGTGCTTAGTCTGCTTAAAAGAAGAGATTCAGCTTCTTGAATATCTGCACCAAGTCGCAAAGGTTTCCTATGATTTAAATGAATTCTTTCTTGAATAATTTGGCGACTTGTCCGTTCGAGTATAGACCTTGATCTGATTGTGGCAAAGTATACCTTTTGTGAAGAACACCAGTGTACACCTAAGATGAACTCTTTGACAACGCCACACTCAATGTTCCTTCTTCACTACATCCACCTTAAGGAAGATTCTGTCAAAACCAAAGGACCCAGCCCCACTTGAAGAGAGAAACAACGCAGTTTACAGACTACAATGGAACGACTGTTCTGCCTCCTACATTGGTGAATCAAAGCGTTCGTTGGTCAGAGGGGAAAAGAACAAGAGAACTGTTCAAAAAGGTGACACCAAGAATCATGAAATAGACAAACACTGCTTAACACATGATCACACCTTTGACTGGGAAAATAAAAGGATTATAGACAAGGAAATCCACACAGCAACAAGAAAAATAAAAGAAACAACCCATTTCTTGCAGCAAAGCAATGACATCAACAGTATACCCTACACCCCTCCAGAAATATGGCTTCGGGCACTAAAGAACGAAACCCAATAAACACAACATAGGTATGGCGCCACTCCTCAGAGCAACTCGATCCCTGTCTACAGGTAGGTCCGCACTGCCGAGGTATAAAACAGCCGTACCGTCTCAGTGAGACAAGTATCCCTCGAAACGCAGTTCAGAAAAAGCTTACGACTCATGACTTGATAAAGCTTTTACATTTGTTGATGAGATATATTACTATTCCTTTTACATATTTATTTGTGAACCATATCTAACTTTTTAATTGTGAAATTAAAAAATGTTAATATTTAGTTTCATCTTGCCAGCATTGAATCTTTTATTTATTTATTTCATATTTATTTATTTGTTTTATTTTGAAGAAAAACATAGATTAAGCTCAATCAAAGCATTAGTAAACACCGTATCTCCTTAAAAATACACTAACGTCCTTTTCCAAAAACATTTTTTGCAGTTTTTTTAAAGGCAGAATACTGTCATGCCCTGATGATGTGTCCAAAGAAGTAAATTTTCCGCTTTGCGGTGCTTTGTATCACAGTTACTTCTCTCCAGCCCATTCATTCTTTCTTCAAATAGTATTTTCAATAATGTTTGCTTTGTGAAATATTGTATTCTGTTCGTTTACGTCAGAGGTCATTCCCTCGTGTTTATTGGGGAGAGGTTCCGGATTTTCGCAGAATAGAAAAGCCTACTCACGTGGATTAGTCATGTTCAACTGTATCATTTGTATCATTCAGTTCTTATCAACCTTACCTAGCCCTTCCTATTATTCATTACAACTTACACAACGATTAATTATTATTTTAGAGTTGTAGAAGTATATATAAGAGCTCAAAGGCAGTTGCAGTTATGTTCAGTTGAGCTTGGAGCCAGCTTACGATTGCTTGGCCATTAAATAAAGTTGTTTGATGGTATACTGTCTCAAGACACTGCTTAAATTTGTGGTTTCGTGATATTTGACAGCCTGACTCTGCTTGAATATTGATAGCAAAACAACTCAAGGAGCTTGAATTTCCGTCACTCGTTTTTTTAACATCAACTCTTCACTGCCAAACAAGGCTAAAAGCCCTTCCAGAAAAATGTCAAGTTCTTCAATACAGACCGTGCAATACCAAGCCCAGCATTAATCTCTGATAGACTTCTCCACGGATGTCTATGATGTTTTCAGGGAAGATGAAATGGTTCATTTGATCCAGTATTTGGTCATCCAAGGCAATGTTTATCACTATTTTTATTTTAAACCCAAAATTTATGTTAATTCCCTTCCTTAAATGTCAAACTTTCGTTGCAACATATTTTGCCACCAAAAATTGTAGTAAAGTTAGTCATCACTAGAAAAACGTCATTACAAAGAAATTTCTCTGACTGAGAAACATTTTGTCAAAACAAAGCCTGCCGTTTCACTTAATGGTTGCTTAAGGTAAATATTGTTACTCAATGTAATTCCAATCATAGAGCACAATACCTTAAATAGTTATGTCAATCGCAGGAAAATCCTCTGTTTAACAATTATATTTGACATTGACAAGTGAGAACCATTTCTGCAGCATGCGCATGGCTAATTCAGATAGCCAGTTCGTAGTCCAGAAAAGTGAGTGACATATTGAAAACATAGAGTACTTCAATCAAGAGAGTGCGCCCAAAAGTCAATTTACAAAATAGATTTAAATATTTTCTAGAGTTCATTACAGAGTAAGTGACAGAGTCAAGGAAAGGAGTTCCGTGATTTGGGCAGTCCTGGGGAAAAGGTGTTAGCACAAAATTCACTTAGTACCGAGTGAATTTTTCATAGTTTTTTAACTGTTCCCTTGAGTGACTGTCACAGCCTGTCGGTCTTTTTCACTCGGTCCGCACAATATTTACATCGCATTTCAACTGAGCCTTTCTTTTTTGGGTATATTCGCAGTTAAACCATACAATAACCCTGGGCTACTTTGATAAGAGGAAGAGTTTTCTTTGACAGAAGGGAAATGGATTAGCTTAACAAAACCTGCAGAGAAATTACAAAGGTTGTGTCTTTTGAATAGAAACAAGAAGGCAACAAGACTGCGATGAGAAAGTAGCTAAACAGAGGAAAGAGGTGGACATTTTCTGCTCCATTGCATAATAGCACTGATTTTGAACTGAACTGAGGACATCAAGACAAAACACAGGAGCTTTAATATGACAACAATACTCCAGGACAAAATATCGACTAAAAATGGCCTTTGAAGACAAAGTCTCGCGGGAAACGGAAAAGATCCAACCGTTNCCAGTTCGTAGTCCAGCAAAGTGAATGACATATTGAAAACATAGAGTACTTCAGTCAATAGAGTGCGCCCAAAAGTCAATTTACAAAATAGATTTAAATATTTTCTAGAGTTCATTACAGAGTAAGTGACAGAGTCGAGGAAAGGAGTTCCGTGATTTGGGCAGTCCTGGGGAAAAGGTGTTAGCACAAAATTCACTTAGTACCGAGTGAATTTTTCATAGTTTTTTAACTGTTCCCTTGAGTGACTGTCACAGCCTGTCGGTCTTTTTCACTCAATCCGCACAATATTTACATCGCATTTCAACTGAGCCTTTCTTTTTTGGGTATATTCGCAGTTAAACCATACAATAACCCTGGGCTACTTTGATAAGAGGAAGAGTTTTCTTTGACAGAAGGGAAATGGATTAGCTTAACAAAACCTGCAGAGAAATTACAAAGGTTGTGTCTTTTGAAAAGAAACAAGAAGGCAACAAGACTGCGATGAGAAAGTAGCTAAACAGAGGAAAGAGGTGGACATTTTCTGCTCCATTGCATAATAGCACTGATTTTGAACTGAACTGAGGACATCAAGACAAAACACAGGAGCTTTAATATGACAACAATACTCCAGGACAAAACATCGACTAAAAATGGCCTTTGAAGACAAAGTCTCGCGGGAAACGGAAAAGATCCAACCGTTTTAGCGATGGACCTGACCAACCCAGTCAAATATGGCTACCGTTCTAGTTTGGAATGAAAGAGACACCTGTGCTACTGATTGTTGAATGATGCTCTAGCAATTGATCGTCCATGCTAAAAGGAATGCTTGAAGGATATTCATAGATTGCTCCAAAGACTTCAAGTGCGTCTTCTTATCAGTAAAAATCACAATACATATTGTATGGAACGTTATGTGGTTAAATATCAATGTGAACAAGCCAAATTTTCCAGCCAAATTGTTAAAAAAATTTCCTTTCGTAGGTGCTGCTTTGTCTGTTCCAAATATTCACTTTACGCATTTCAATTCTTCCATGTTTTTGATACTGTAAAATGTTTCCTTTTTAGTGTAGCATATGTCAAAGAAAAACAGGTGAAGATACAGATCAAGAAATATAGCTTTCCCTTTCACTCTTATCTGGATATTCAATAATAAACATACAATGAAAACACTATATGTATGAACAGTGCCTCATCAAGCCTTCATGGAGTCTGATGCACTTATGAATTTAGGGAACCGTCTCAGACGGCATGCACTTGGTTATGTTGATCGTTTTCAGAAGATATTTTCTATTGGTACCATTCATTTCACAGTCTTTTAAAATTCTTCAACTCATTCCAGTGAAACTGTGTTGTACGATTTGTGCCTTCGTCTTTATCACTGTCCCACAAGTAGGAAGGTCCTTTCACGATTCCCTAATGTGTGTCATTTCTGTGATCCAAGTCTTCAATGAACAAATGAAAAATATAATGCATGGTTTAATTAAAACCTTTCTGTGGAGGTCAGTTCAATGCCATTGATGTTTTCCAATTTTGATTGCCCGTAAAATTATTAGCACCAAAAATAATTTTTCTCCGTACAACAGATTTGAAAAACCTGTTATCATAATTTCTTAGTTCCATTTCAAATATATCAGCTTTGAAACTGCTAATCCAAAGTCAATCGTCTTAGTTTGTAACACCTTGCTGGTCATGTTTGTTGTGTGAAATACAATGCCAAACTACTGTCATTATTCCGTTTCCAATACCTTCATCGATTTAATAATTGAATTTGTTTTTGCTTTACTATCTCTTCATTGAACAAAGTCTTCTTCAATATACGTTACAATATCAAGGTATATAGCATATTTAGTATTCAGACTGCAGATGCAAACTCTGACCAACGAGTGTCACAGAATCATTTTAGAACTCTTCGATATTCTTTGTTTCTCAATTTATCAGTGAGAGTGGTCAATCTGTATTTAGATGTTGACAGAAATCCATAAAGATTTTGGAAGGCATCATAGAAGCTTAAAGGAAGCACAAACGATTCAGCTCCAGCATTTTCTGGTAGATTTACGTAATGGTTCACGCAGAAAGTAAACAAATCTATATTCTTTTCTTGCAGAACTCCAGTCTGAATACCTATGTGAATGGCACTTATCTTCCTGTGGTTATCATAAACTTGCAGTTGGAAATGGCGTGTGTAGATTCCAAGACCTTGAAAAGTTGATTTGAAAACTTTATCCCGACTTCCTCCGATTAATGAAATGTGGAAGTTAACTGATCAACATGTGTGACAGAGATAATTACTATTTGGTCTATTGGTTTACTTGTGTATAATTTTTTTGTTTTCCCAGTCAAATGTTTGATCTTGTTTTCAGACGTGTATCATTATTTCCTGACTCTTAATTTCACCTTTTCAATCACCTCGCTTGTGCTCCTTATCCCATTGATCCAAGAAACGCTTTGGTTTGCGAATATAAGAGGCAGGATAGTCCTTACAATGTCGTCTGTAAGCTATATTGTTCCTTGTTCCGAAAGCCATAAATTCTGTTTAACTCCTTATCAGATTATTATAAGATCGTTCGTGAAGAAGTATTGGGTCATGGGTTCAAGTTCTTTGTTGATGATTTTCTCAATCCTGCTTGGGTCTTTGTCAGAATTGTACACCACAGTATCATCTGCATATACCAGTGTCTTACCTTTCTGAAATCGGTGAAGTATTAAAGGAAAAGCAAAGGACCCAGAACTGAGTGTTGTGGGATACCACAAGTAAGTGGCCGAGATTGCAGTAGAAATTTATTATAGAATACATGTTGTTTGTGATTGTATAGGTAGTCCGAGATTCAAGATAATTCTATACCTTCGATTCCAAAGGCCGGTAATTTCGAGAGTAACACAACACGACTGACAGCATCGAAGGATTAAGACAAGTCTATATGTAGAGTTCTGACTAATTTACCATGTCTATTTCCTTTCTCAATTGGTCCAGCAATAAGGTCGTTGCAAGCTTGGTACATCGACTGGTTTTATATCCAAACTCTTTAGTAAGCAGTTTATTCTTTTTAAGATAAATGACGAGTCGACCATGCACGACTTTTTCCATTAGTTTTGACACAATTGGTAAAAAAGAAATCGGACGGCAGTTACCAGCAAAATCTCGTTTTCCCTATTTATAAATAGTCGCAATTTTGTCCATTTTCCATTCATTTGGTAAAATGCCACTAGATTATGACATCTTTATCAGATGTGATAGATGTGGTAAGATCACTACAGTACAGTCTTTCAACTGGTTCGGTGGTAAAATATCGATAGATTCAAGTTTATTTCGCTTTTCCGATTCTTTTTGAGTCTCAACTTTGAACACGTATTTTGATTGAAAGAATTCATTGGTGATACGATATGGTTCTTTGTTATAATTTCACGTTAAGTTTTTCAGCAGCATTACAAGTTTGGTTAAGCTTTCGTTTGGAGACGGAATCGGACCATTGTTGTTTTTCATATCTTATCGGCAGATTTAGATGCTTGTTTCATTCTAACGATCCCCTTGAGGACTTTACAAATCTGCTAAGGGTTTACGGAGTTTTCGGAAAGAAGGTTTTTTTTGTACTTATTTTGTGCATGTTTAATTTGGATATTCTTAAATCTTTTATATGTTGACCAGTCAATTTCAGCACTAGTTTTCCAGCTTTTCTGGGTAATCGGTCTCGCTGATTCAAATTCGGTTTGATCGTTGGAGTAATCCAGGAAATAAATTTCCTTTGTTATTGTCTTTGGAACCAATGGTACATGGGTGTTAAATTGATAGCATAAAGTGTGTTTTAATATTTTCCATGCAGAGTTAACGTTACGTTGTTCGTAAAAATCAAATCAATCATAACTGCATAGATCGTTATAAAGTGCGTTATTATCAAAATTAGTGTAATTAACAGTGCATACGGTTTTTTATTTAAAGCTTTTGTGGTTAATTTTCCTCGACCATGCTATCATGTCGTGATCTCTTATAGTAAGTGGTAACACTGCGGTGGTAACAATAGAACCACGATTGTTTGTTAGAACGACTTCGATTAATATACCTGATTCTTCTTTTACTCTAGCTGCTGTTTAAATCACTTGTTCCACACCATTAACTGCTAATAACGACTTGAGATCGGCATTTTTTTTAATTTTGAAAGCTAATGTTCATATCTTTCATAAGAATCGGGCTTTTTTGTTATCAGTTAAAATAATACTACACATTTCTTCAATTAATTTCTTAAAGTTTCACACGTACATCCTTTAATCCACCGGGTGATCTATACACCGTACAGATAAGAAGATTCTTACTTTTTTTTCATGAGCACCTCTCCCCAGATGCATTCGAAATTATTTCCTTATAAATCTGATTTACGTATAGAATTGGAACGATCTGAAATATATATATTGCAGGTCTTCCACCTTGACCAGCTAATCGATTTTTTACGATAAAAGTGTAGCCCGATATATTTCACAGACAAACGTTGTCGTCGTTTGTTATATGCGTTATGTGTTATAGAAATGTCAATGTTGCTTTGAAAACTATGAAAAAACTTTGATATCGGAGATATACCATTGAGAATTTTTCTCATTTGCTGATGAAATATTTTCATTCCTTTATCAGCCGATAAGAAATACAACTCAATATCGCCACTAAGTAATAATAATAATTGAGTAACGTTGGCTTCTTCATGTAAACGTAATTATTCATTCCTCTGGGGTAGAAAAACAAGAACTCTTCCTGATAACTTCTTGGATACATATAGGTCTGCAATGATTCAATAATGTCTTTTTTGTAGCTGTCCTTGTTATTCCAAGCGAAAAACAGAATAGGTAATTTTGTGATGAGAATCAACCTGGGCACTCTCAATGGTGCCATAACCTTTTGTTGAACTAGAAATCAAGAGCCTACACAAAATTTGTCACAACTTATACCCACAAAACCATAACGAGCTGATAAAAATGGAATTATTTCTATCTGTTTACCAAGTTTGAGCGTTGTACCAATGCTCCTAACTTCAAATGTTATGCTTATTTCTTAGTGCTCACAATACAACACGAGTGAGCTTTTGACGTTCAATGCTGCAGAGGAGCAGTTTAAGAATTATCCAAACCAGAAATGCATTTGACAAAGTACCACGAAAAAAACACACCATGTTCTGAAAGATTTCTAGATTGTAGCTGATAGCCTTTGTCATTTTTCACGACTCTAGACCATACAGGAGAGTTCTTACCGTATTGGTCTTGAAAAGTCCGGCCTTAGTCCTCACACTGATGTTCTTAGCTCTTCAGACGTTTCGTTGTGGTTAAAACGCCTGGCTGGCTTTTGAAGTAAACTACCTGGTGTCATCGTCATTGTCTCCATTCTTGGTCATCTCGAAGCTCAGGTGGGTGAAGTATTCCAACTTTTCAATCTCCTCTTCATTGTTCATCCTCAGGTGCTTAGTCTTGCCGGGGTTGATGTTGAGGTCAATCTTTCTTGCTCTGTCTGTCATGGTGTTAGACTTTGCATGGATGTCTTGGTATTGGTGTGCAAGTAGTGCGACATCGTCAGCAAAGTCCAGGTCCTCGAGATAACTAATAAAGTTCCAACGAAGACCGACAGTTGTCTTTAAAATCAAATCCATGCCAATAACAAAGAAAAAAAGTGGGATGTTGCATCCTTGCTTCACTCTTGAGTTGACGGGAATGGTAGGTGCTAGATAGCTCATTGTTTCAAATCACTTGTGATGAAAGACCACATACAGCATTTTACTATGTTCAAAGCTTTTGAGGGACGCCATAACACCGGAGTATCTTTCATAAGAATTGTCTGTGGATACTGTATAACACTTTCTCTAGATCGGTAAATTCAGCATACAGTGTTGCATTCCGCTCTTTGCTCTGCTCTAGGTTCTGCTATAATGTGAAGATGTGGTCTGAGCAAGACCTATCCAAACGAAAGCTGCCTCTTTGTGACAAATGTAACGATTCAAAGCGTCTGAAAGTCTCTTGTGCATGACCATGCTAAAGACTTGACAGATGAGTGACGGAAGTATGATTCCCTGCCAGCTGTTGCAGTCTGAAAGGTCGCCTTTCTTGGGTGGCTTTAGGATCATGCAAACTTCTCAGGCCTTATGTGGTGATTCGTTCTTGCATATCTGCCTGAAAATCTCAGTAAGCAGTACTGGACTCTCTTTCCCCCCCCCCTTTTAACATCTCAGCTGTTACCCCGTCCATCTTGGCTGCCTTTCCATTTTTCATTGTCTTTAATGCTGTCTTAACCTCTTCAACAGTGGGCAGCTCGACACTGCTAAGTTTAAATCTTCTTCCGCTGGTGGTATATCTGCATAAGTGTAACGCTGGCCATAAGAAGGTTGTGAACCTCTGCAGACTCTCACGTCCGGTAGTAAACTCCTTTACTTTCTCTTAGTCAGGGCGTGGTCGATCTGCTTCTTGGTTGCCCCATCTGGTGATGTTCACGTTGTCTTATGAATACCTTGGTGTTGAAATAATGTCCCTCTTATGAGCAGGTTATTTTCTTCATAGAAGTCATACTTTGCATTCTCTCCACAACCCTGTTGCCCCATGAAACACTTTCTTTGCCTGTCCACCTTGCCAATGTTTTCATTCGTGTCTCCAATGGCAAGCAGCATGTCATGCAACTTGACTTCGTCTGTTGCAGCTCGATGTTATTTGTAAAAATATCTTTGTCATTCTCCTCCGCATCTTCAATTGAAGTCTAACACACTATTGCAGTTAGTCTGTTGTATTTAGAGTTGAATATGGCCTTCATGAGTTAAATTTTTATCTTGATACTAAAGGTTAGGCCGACTTCCTCTGTGTGCTTGTTGTCTGGTCTTCCTTCCTGAATAAAGCATTGTGTAGCCAGATGCTAGCTTCGTTTTTCCATCTCTTGTCCATTTTGCTTCACTAATTCCAAAAAGTCTAACCTGTACGCACCGACCTCCTTCACTACGTAGTCTAGCTTTTCTGTGTGATACAATGTCCGAACACTCCAGCATGGCACTCTTGTCCTCTTTATCGACTTCAGGGAATCCATCATCTGGCTGCTAGCTCCCTGTTAGGTTTGACTGTCATCCATCATCTGTTCAGTCTCCTGGCATGCTTCTTCACCGTTACAATGAGTTAAATTTCTGGTGTTGGTTTCTATGAAGGGACCTTTTCTATCAGGCGAGGTTGCTGCCCCCACGCTCAACCGTCTTCCTCTATCCGGCCTTGGGACCAGCAAGAGTCTCAATAGAGGCTCCAGGCGGAGGTAATTTACAACGATTTTCTTTAAATTGTCAGCGCTTTTATCACCAACCTACAACTTTGGCGAAAAGCTTTTTTAAAAGTATTTAAAATCTTTTAAGGAAAGAGGCAGCTAAAAGAAAAGTATTCCAAATAACTGTCTGTTATAACTACTTAACTTTGGCAAAAGAAAACACTGAGTAGCATATTTCCCGAATTGATTAATCTTTTGCCTTAACACAGAATTCCTACTCGGATACCACAGCTGCAACAAAGCTTATACCCAGAAATTAAATTTATTCAACTCGCAACTTTCTAATACCATTTTTTATCATTAACACCAACTTTCTAATTAGTATTTGTGTATAAATAAAACCTTTTTTGTTTGTTATGTGCCTTCCAATTTTTTGTACCATATTCTATGTTAGATTTATCTGTTCATTGGCGTTTATTTACCAAGGATCCCCAGTATGCGCTAAATACATAATTCTTTTATTTTCCCTTAATCCATGCTTTTTATTTGGATCCTTAAAACGTTGAGCAAAAACATCTTTCGTTAAAGAACTTGCATTGAATATTCTGATAAAACTTCTTAAGGGTTTTATTTAAATGGAAAACAAAATCATCCTGTTAACCGGCAACAAATTCTGCGAATTTCATGCACAGTTGATTCATTATTACTGTAGGAATTTAAAAAGTGTACCCTCATGTTCTGAAGTAACAATAATGATTGGCGATGGAAAAGGAAAGAGTGTTTTTATCCTAGAAGTCTCACTTATCGCAACAGAAGTATGCATTTTGATACAGCAATTTTGATTTATCAGCAATCTTGTTCATAGATATTATCAGTAAGGCACAAGAGACTTGTAGTACTGTAGAAGCGTTACAACCACAGCTACCCTACATTTCAAGTCGGCAACTTTATTTAAAATTTAAGTAAGTCTCCAAAATATCTGTTCACGTTTAACTTAGACGGGAAAAATAGCAGGGAGGTAGTCGAGAAGCTAAAAAAATTGTTTCCACACTTACAATTTTGGTTCAGTAAACTGACATATGCTTCACTAAATTCGAATAAACCCCTATTTTTGAGAAAGAGTTACTTACTGTTCACGAGTATATTTACTACTGTAATGTCTTATGCGAAAAACCCATAAACACAAGCAACGAACGTCACAAGTTTGACAAAAAACCACACTGGTTAATTCACCAGAGCAAAAATGCGAAGATGACAAAATAAAATCACTTAAATTAGAATATCTATAACTGTAGTATATTATCAAGTTCTACTATTCGATCTTTGCAAATACAGGCGTTTTATAAGAGTGTCATTCATAAGATTACAAAAAAACACATTTGCTAATTTTAATGATAATTCAGGATAAAACCCAGCTTCATCTCCACAAACTGAGGTTCCAAAAATTGGTATTGAACTTCTGCTTTGGTCTTCTGATTCTCAATGGATTAAAAAGCTGCGTGTTAGAGGCTGCTCGTTTAGTTTTCTCTGTGTTGGTTTATTCAAATCATATATATCTTCAATATGCGATTTAGGTACTTAGCGTCCTCTATTGCTTGTCCTATTAGGTTATTTTATTAACATGGGAAGTCTTTTAAAAATAATTCACAAATGGCTTTAGTCTCAAATCAGTAACAAATGTCAAGGCTCAACAAAAATATTGGGTTTTTGTTTCTTTTAAAAAAAGCGTGCACTGCACTTAACCTCTTTTGAAACTAACAAAAATATACTATTCTTATAACCCTCAAGAAAATGGCAAAATATCTATGTGTGTCTCAAAACCTTACAAAGTACAATCCGGTTAACACACAAATTCTAATCCACTCAGAGTGAAAGTTATTAGGCCCCAAAAACGTGTAATGATAATGTACTGTTTGTATTTGTACTTAACATTTTAAATTATAAGAACGAACGTAATTGACATGTCACAAATAAATGTTGTTACTCAATAAAACTAAATCTCTCGAATTCAACTTTCAATTTTACTATTTACAACATAAAATATTTGATTTTCTGTTACATCAACAAATCTCAACAATCAGGCAATAAAATGTAAAGTACTACTTGAACACTAATTATTAAATTTCCAATGATCAATACAAAGAAATTTAATTATGCATGACCTAACATATGTAGTAAAAAGGCTAGCCTGTTCTACTATTGTTTGTGTGGTTATGGACTAAAATCTATATTTACCTTAATTCAATTATACGTTTATAGGCTTCAACCAAGGCAAGTTGGAACCAATATACACGAAATAAACAATATACCATTGCTATTTCAATTGTCAAGAAAAAGGAAAATGTAATAGATTGCTAAACGAAATCGGAGACTGGGGAAGGATGTGGGATCTCATCAAAAGTGTCCAGAGCTTCTTCTTTTGTCTCTTTCTGGTATTTTTTACCACTCTCTTCGCCCTCATTTCCATTAATATTCTCCTCTGTAGTGGCATCACCAGTGATGGTGTCTGTTGGCAACTCTGTTGGCTCAATTGGTGACTCGATTAAGTTTTCATCCATCTGATCAAGTATTTCTTTGATTCCTGTAACAACATCAAGTACATTTGTCTTTGGAGGAAGCTGTGGAGAAGAAATTTGTTGGTGAATTGCTGACAAATTCAGCCCAAACGTACTTAAAGTATCTGAAAATGTTTCGTATATCACAGACATGCCAAATTTTTCTCTTTTCTTTTCATCTAAGACATTAAATATTGTTCCGACTTTTAAATCCTTGTCATACCCTATTCCAAGAGCTTTGCACAGTTGAAAAAGTATACCATACCGTATGTTACTCATATCACTGTGGTACAAACGAGAACTTACAACTGCATACCTGTCTACAGCTTTCCACCTTGTAATTTTAGTTGGATCGTCCTTTGCACGGCGTCGACTGCCTTTTAACTGTTGGCGATCAATGATGGGAACTTTAAATGAACTATCAGTGGGATCTATGGTCCCATTTGTCAGCAACTGTAGCATTCTTGTCATACATAAACTTTCAGAGTAGCAAAGTTTTAAGTTAAACGCCCAAATTTTCTGATTACCAGTCTTCGGATCAATAAAAGTAATGAAGGAAATGTTAATATAGCCACAAATACCACGCTCTACACATGCATTAGCAACTTTTTTAGCTGACTCAAGAAGAATATTTGGCTGTACTGACAGCTGAGGTATCGTATATCCAATACAATTTGAATACCTACTACAATGGACTTCATCAGCTGCAGAGATTATTTTTATCTCACAAGTAGGTTCTATCAAGACATCTACTGACACAATAGTTGTACTGTCGCTTGGAGGAGCCCCTTCAATGATACCTCCGGTAGACAGGTAGACCTTTAGAAAATCTATCCATGCAGGATATAAATCTAAATTACAAGGAACTGCAAATTTTGTAAGGATACTTGGAATTTCCTCCAGTATTTTTCGGTATGTTGGCTCCCAAGCCCACCTTTTTGGCCATTTTCCACCATACCTATCCCTTTCTTTTAGTGCAGCATGGTAACAGTGCAGATGATCCGTTACGTTACAATATGCTGTACCTCGTCCATTGAATTCATTATCAATTTTGAAAAACCAGCATGGGACATCAAGATTTTCTGTGACAAGCTTGGCCAAGGATTCGTATAGGTGTTCACTGTTATAGATATCAAACTCCCCAGGACAACATTCTACATTAGCACTTTCAAAAATCCTCCGTCTCCCTGATCTTGTAGAATATAAGCGTACAACCTCTGGTTCCGTTCCAAGAACAGCTGTATCTAAAAAATCAGCAACATAAAGGTCATCTTGGCTAACAAGACCAGGTACAATATAAGCGACTTTTCCTTTCACCATATTTCTTAATCGATTAAGTGTTCTCTGACTGTACTTTAAAACTGATGCAAGACACATATTATGCTTTGGAAACTGACCTATGCCGCTAGGTTCAATGAATTTAAACGGTACTTTCGAGTTACGTGGAGATCCGTCCCCAGAGAAAGTAAGTAGTTTTGAATAATAATCTTTCACTTCATCACTAAGCTGCAATGGTGAAACATAAATAATCTCTACGTTTTCATCCGGTAGATCAAATACCCTACTAATTTGACAGTTCTCAAAACTGCTTAAGTTTGGGCATCGTTTTCTTACTTCTTGATCGAAACCTGCAGATGGTATATGGATAATTACTCGCTTAGAATCCTGAATTTTACTCCAATTTGTCTTTAGTCCAGCAGCTCGAACTCTGAAGCGCTGTAACTGATTAACCCTAGCTTCATGCAATTGTCGACGGATAAGTGTTTGTTTACAAGTCATAACCCATGATAATGCTATTAAACCAGCAGCCCAAGTTTGGCGCCGGTGTTTCAGGTAGGCAGTTCTGTCGCGATGGCGCCTAAAACAAGCTTGTATTTTAACGGCAGCTTTTTCTTTTCCATCCGACGCCAGAAATCGGCGACCCGGAAGTAAAAGTAATTTCTCAACATCCTCCCTATTTTGAAAACAACTAAGCAAGTCATTTATTGTTGGATTCAACTTCTCTTCAAAATAGAGTGCCAAGTCAACCAAGGCATCTGCATCGATAAAACCTATAGAAATACTGTAGTCTTTAGCTAATTTTTCAAGCTGTGATATGATATTAGATATGGGACCCCAGGTGGCGCTGTGAAATCTTCGAAAATTTTCAAATTCGTAACTATTCTTAGACAATGTCCCTCGGTATATTACCAGCTTGAAATTATTTTTTTGATCAGAAACAGGAGTTGGTAGTGGTACTATACCAAGAGATGAAGCCTTGTCAGTTGACTGTGTAATGTTTGACCCGGGCCTCTTCCCTTCACTGGAAAATCGCTCTATATCTGATGTAATAAATACCTCACTGTGAGTACTCTGTTCGTTATCCTCTTTGGCATTTGGGTACAATCCTTCACTTTTCAAAATTGTTTGACCAATTTTAAGTCCAGAAAGAGCTTGGACTCGGTCAGTACTCGATAATGTGACTGGAACAGGCGGAAGTGCCAGGGGTCTCGAACGTAAGCTATTCTTGTTTTTTGGGATCTGATTCTCACGCGTTTTCACTGCAGGTAAAGGTATTTTGTATGTCTCATTAAGTACTTTCCTAGAATGTTGGTGACGTGGGTTGATAACTGCCTTTAGGCGAAGAAAATCCTTAAGTTGTTTTCCTGGGGATGGTGAACCAACCCCGATTTTTCCTTGCAAAGATTGGTTAGAAGGTCCAGCATATTTTACCAGGTTTGAGATTTTTGTGTTGCCTTCCTGAGTTGAAAGTTGTAGCTGCTTTGCTTTGTTATTCTTTAAATTGACAAGATCCTCTTTGTTATTAATAATATCTTTCTCTATACGGTCTACTATTCCTTTCAGTGATTCTACCTCTTTAAAATTTCCCTTTTCAGCCAAAGAAAGTAGTTTCTCCTTCATTATACTAAGATTGTCCTCTACTCTCACAAGCATTTCTCCTACTCCGCTGCTGTTCACTTCGTCGGCTTGGGGAATATCGTGAGCCAAAGCAATGTTAGTATTTTGCATCCTTTTTGTCAAGGCCATATCCTTCCTTTTTTAGGGATATGACCCTAATTGTTGCTCTAACAAGATTTAAATCGTAAAATAGAGGCTTGCATTAAAATGGCAGTAAGTATGGCAGACCTGGAGTAAGGATAATGCCCATTTGAACCACGCTCCTTCTCTATTCCTAGTAATCTGTGGATGTCCGTGAAACTTGGCAGCAAGACTTTTAGAGTATTATCGTTTAAGTCTAACACTACTTCAGGCTATGTAAGTTCCTCTTTGCCTGTCACATTTATTGCACCAGTGTGCAAGCTGAAATAGTGTTCTTCACAGTCGGCAATTTTCGAGCATCGTTTAGAGAAACAACTTTGTAACCACGCAACTGGTAACCTAATCTATTTGTAGATTATTACCCCCTGAATCTATCTCTAATCAAATTATTTTTAATGTTTTTCGTGAAGCTTTTTAGGGGGTAACAAGAAACATTGACCTCGTTTTTATTTTACCTGACGGAACCATGAACCAAAATGAGAGAATAGTTCATTAAAACTTATGCTGTTTCCCCCTGTTTTTTTGCTATTTTTAATTGTATTTATTAACAAAACAATCTTGTAAACAGGGCGAGAAATTAAAAGAATCTGGGGCTGAGGAAGCAGAGTTGTCTGGGGAGTGTGGGTTGATTTGAGTTTCCTTCATGTCTCCTTGTGCTGATTCGCATTTTGCAATTACCGTTACTTACCGAATACGCGGAGATTAGGAAACCTGCCAACTCTCGATAAAGATGGCAGCCACCAGGAGACTAGGCAAGGTAGGAATATTTTATTTTAATAACTTACACTAAGTTAGTAGCTTCAAACCCTTGTTAAAATCGGTTGAATTTCTGACCACTTACCCTCACCTTTATTGGTTGATGGTGTCATTTTTATTTCAATATTCGGGACTGTTTTCACCAGGGTACTTCAGGTTTACGTTGCTTTCGTCACCACGAATAATTCTGCATTGGAGATAAATGTGACTACGAAAATTTAACGGGTTTAACTCTGTGTGAAACTCAGAACTTCCTATGTTTAACTCCAATTTCTGCTGTTATAGTTAATGTACAGAGTTTAAGCGAGGTTGCCTCCGGTCCTGTTGTGGTTTAAATATTTCGGTAGTCGGATTTAGGAATTAGATCACGAAGAAATTAAAGCTCGCTATCCCAAAATTACATTGTATAGAAATACTGTTCATTTGAATTCCCGGTCGGTGTAGATAAGATTGGTTTTCATCGTGACAAAAGGCATACCTCGGGTGTAACCAAGGCATGCAGTGACAGACCGTGTTTTCCAAAAAGGACTTGGATTGGAAAAATTCGTGTGCTCATTAATGCATTTTTTGTGACCTGGAATTGTTGATGATGAAGACAGTGGTTCCCTCAATAATCAGAATTGTATCTTTGTGTGATCACCTTGTAATGTCTGCCAACTGGTGTTCGATTTTTTCAGCCTCTGGTTTAAAAATCAAAGTGCTGTAATTTGTATGTTTTGAAACATTTTGATCAATCGTGCAGCTTGTTGGTTTTTTTCGTTTTACTGTGGAGAGTGCTAGCTGAAATTGGCTAGGGTTATTTCTATCAGACGGTAGAAGTTCAGATTGTAGAACTTTGCCCAAACAATACACCTCTCCTTGCTGCTTTTTAATGATCAGTGGCCATTTGCCCTTACCACTCCATCTGGTTTGGTTTGTGTAAAGTAGGACAATGAAAATGCCAGACTTAACCAAATCAGGTAAGGGACATGATAAAACAAGATTGTGAACAGTGCCTGCGCCACAGTTTCTCAGAATGGTAAAAAGTTTTCGAGAGATGTGCTTAGAATTTACAACTCAACAGCCCCAGTTTCTCTGATCACAGAATATTGAAGCATATTTATTGTATGAAGGAAATACCAAAAGCCTCAGCGTAAAACAGTAGAATTATCTGTTTGCAATATCTTCCACTGTTGCTTTCATCATGTCTGCCTTCCTGCAGTTGCAGTTGTAATTTTTGGCATCCCTAGGCATTCCTTTTTACTGGTTTCTCAAATACCTGAATTCTTCATTGTCATTGTTTGCTTGAACTACCAACAACTTGCAAATCAAAGATCAAAATACATTAATATTGCTGAGTTGAACTGGCAAGTTTGTTAATTTAGCTTTATTTTTTTTTTGCAATGGCAATCAGAATAAAGTTGGTAAATAACCACAAGCAAAATTTGTACATTTCATGATAAAATAAAGCTCAATTATTATTTTGGTTATTATTATTATTATATTTATTATATATTGTTGTCAATCCAGTACACTGGTTTCAGTTCACAGATGATCTTGTTTCCATAATAAATGGGGAAAGAAAGAACCATCTTCTTTTAAACTCTTTTTCTCGATGGTGTCATTAGATCATAAAGGTTGATAAATGTACCACATTTGGTATTTAAAAATTCACAATATCTCTTAAATTTGAACCCAAGATTTTTTTAAATAGTGAAACTGTACTACCTGGAGCTATAGGGAATGCCTTTAAGTATCTCAGACATTACCATGACTTTGACTAGTCAATCTCACAAATCTAAGCCTCTGTCTGTTTTACAAGATCTTCTTAAACAAATTAATTCTTTTACCAATCCACCCAAAACATAAGCTGTGCCTCTGTAATTAATTTGCCCTCACAAAGGTTTTCTGATACCTCGCCTTTAAAAGTGTTTCTAAGACTTGGGTTGCAGAAAATCTCAACTGTTTCTCTAAAAACTTATACCAGTGGCTTAACTTGCCTATAAGTGCCACTCTTAGCTATATATATATATATAACAAAAGAAGTTTTAAAAGCTGTGCAGACAATACAAGGAGCATTTACAAAGTCATCTTACTACTTAAGTTACCACTCTCTCATTTCTGTTTGACAGTGCAACTGCAAAATACAACAAGCTTTGGTCTGAAGTTCAAAGTAACCTATCCATGGCTATCTTCAACTTAACCATTCATTATTTGAATAATACCCTTGCAACTCATAAAAATATATCCAAATGGAACCTCAGTCCATCCAATTCTTGCTCTTCCTGCATTGAACCAAAAACCTTTTTTTGTGTTGGTGCTGGCTACAAAACAGAAAGGTTGTTATACTTGACAACACAACTCAGGATTACAGTTCTTAGCAGGAGCTCTTAAATGTCTTGAAGGCTGTACAATCTATGCTGATGTCTCTGGATTCTTTCACCATGTATTNTATATATATATATATATATATATATATATATATATATATATAGCTCAAAAGAAGTTTTAAAAGCTGTGCAGACAATACAAGGAGCATTTACAAAGTCATCTTACTACTTAAGTTACCACTCTCTCATTTCTGTTTGACAGTGCAACTGCAAAATACAACAAGCTTTGGTCTGAAGTTCAAAGTAACCTATCCATGGCTATCTTCAACTTAACCATTCGTTATTTGAATAATACCCTTGCAACTCATAAAAATATATCCAAATGGAACCTCAGTCCATCCAATTCTTGCTCTTCCTGCATTGAACCAAAAACCTTTTTTTGTGTTGGTGCTGGCTACAAAACAGAAAGGTTGTTATACTTGACAACACAACTCAGGATTACAGTTTTTAGCAGGAGCTCTTAAATGTCTTGAAGGCTGTACAATCTATGCTGATGTCTCTGGATTCTTTCACCATGTATTGTAACTGAAGATTCCTAGCAACCTGATATGTTCTTATTAACTTCACAAAACAAATCTGCATCAATATTATTTTCACAAATATGAAAAATAGCATTCTTTGATTTGAGATTTGAGATTTATAGCTTTTCAAAAGTGAGCTTTGTAAATCTTTCCATTAGCTCTTTAGGTATATTTGGTGAACCTTGTATTACTTTTAGTGAAATGTGCAGTGGTTTAAACACCCACAACAAACACAAGCACTTTCTTTCTGCCAATCTTTCCAATTTAATCATTTGCACTACATACTACATATTCTGTTATAGAAACCAATCATGGAGAAAACCTGAACTATATATATATATAGTCATTTTGTTTGTAAAATATTTAATTTTGTTAAGTAAGCAAGCAAATGCAAACTGCCTTGATGAATGAGGTTTGTAATTGTATGTGTTTAAATGAAAAATAAAGTTTCCATTATTATTATTACTAGGAAATAGGTGTTCACACAGAATCGTCTGGTGCCCCACAGACTTGATTTTGCAGTTCATGAAGTAATGGCCAGAATCACTGAAGAAAAGCTGAAAGACTTACTTTCAAAGATTTGTGACATGGTTGTTTTGAGTTCTTCTGAAAAAATAAAAAATTTAGATTTGGAATGAAAGATGTCTTTTTCACAATATTGTGTCATTCAAAACAGAAACAAAGCTTGAGTAAAGTCATCCACTTTTGAAAATTACCAGATGGGTTCAGCATTAAATGAAAAATTGATTTGAAAAAATGCCACTTTTCAATAAGGACGCTTAGCAAAAATCATTAAATAAGCTGTTTTACTACTGAAGCACAATTTTGCTCAGAAGGGTAATATTTCATAATAAACTTTTAATTTCTGACCAGTCAGACAACAAGTATCCTTTTGGAACTTTGTGAGGGTGGAAATTTCAAGGCCTAACTGTACAGTACATTAGCAAATTTTACTGTTTGAGAAGTTCTCACTCATATTTCCTGCTCAGACATTATTATTATCTTCATTTTGCATCTTGCACAGGCTTTTTGCCAAATAACATTTCTTGGGTGAGCCACAACTAGGAGCCAATGACCAAGAGGTTTCTTTCACCTTACATCTCCAATACTTTTCGAAGTATCCTGGCTGTTCCCAACAAGGCTGGTTTTTTACCACCCCAACACCTACTTCAATATCTAGTTTTTCCATCCATCCATCCATTGAAATCTTTGCTTACGCATCCCATAGCACCTATTACACTGGTACAATTAGTGCTTTTCTCAACCACCATTCTTCTTCTTATTATTATTATCATCATNGCAAAGTTTACTGTTTGAGAAGTTCTCACTCATATTTCCTGCTCAGACATTATTATTATCGTCATTTTGCATCTTGCATAGGCTTTTTGCCAAATAACATTTCTTGGGTGAGCCACAACTAGGAGCCAATGACCAAGAGGTTTCTTTCACCTTACATCTCCAATACTTTTCGAAGTATCCTGGCTGTTCCCAACAAGGCTGGTTTTTTACCACCCCAACACCTACTTCAATATCTAGTTTTTCCATCCATCCATCCATTGAAATCTTTGCTTACGCATCCCATAGCACCTATTACACTGGTACAATTAGTGCTTTTCTCAACCACCATTCTTCTTCTTATTATTATTATCATCATTATCATTAATCTTAATATATTCTCATTTTTGAGGGAGCATTGATACTTACGAAAACTTTGGGGTTGGTTGCAAAGGAATTCTTCCTCTTATGCTATAAAAACTCTAGCACCACATCCTTACTGACCGCACATCCTGCCAACAAAGATACTAGATACTATACACATGGTGACATAACTCAGTAGTGTACCATATTTTGTCTATCCACTTTCCTTTATTGAAACTGGGCATTCCTGACCATGTGAACATAGACATACCTTTCACATGCACACAGCAACTTGACTTAGGATTTGTGAATACTTTTTTAATGCTTATCATTGAGCTAACTGTGTTTTGAGACAGACCTTGTCAAATCACCCATTTACAAAAGAACTTGTTGTGAATACCTGAATGTGTTGAAGATAAAAATAAAGGTTTTGATAAAGTTGCCTTGATTATAAGAAATTTCTAACAAAATTAACAGAGGCAGCTATCACATGCTCCTTTTGCATTAATAATTGATGACTCAAGGATTGGACTGCACCAGAACTACTTCTCTTTGTAGAAATGTAAGTCCATTTAATTTCCCCACCCTGTAATTAAGAGAATAGAAGAAGTTAGTGTTCATACCTTGCAGATATGGAATCTGGAGCCATACTTCATTGACCAGTACCTTTGACATCCATTGTTTCAAATAAAATATTTTTTGAATATTTTACCCAAGAAGCTCTCTGTAGATAATAATGCCAATGAAACTTTGCACCTGGTTCCACGTCCAGAAGATATGAAACCTAACTTTAATGTACATTAGAAAAAAGATACAGATAATATTCTAAAAAGCCTTATTTTTTCTCCCAGCAGATTAGGTATTTGAGAAGGTAGATATTGAATTTATACCTATAAAAATATTAAATGCACCAGCATTAAGACCTGGGACTAGTTTTTTTAAAAGGGCTTTTACCAAATAAAACTCTGAACTATATGATTTGATATGGGGTGTTGAAAAGAGCCCATAAAAGAGCGACACTGCAGGTTTCATTCCTACAAGGTATGAACCCAAACTTTAAAGTTTTATTTTGAGTAATACATACATACAGTTACAACATTGATAAACATTTTTAAGTGAAAAGAATACACACTTCAGACTGTGTTAAAATAAAGCAG
Source organism: Morbakka virulenta (assembly GCA_003991215.1). Taxonomy (NCBI): domain Eukaryota; kingdom Metazoa; phylum Cnidaria; class Cubozoa; order Carybdeida; family Carukiidae; genus Morbakka; species Morbakka virulenta. Next base: position 1,628,811 of record RDPX01000054.1, read on the forward strand.
TACACAACTTGGCTAAACCTAAATTTGTTGTTTATATATGAAAATATGTCATTTCAACTAAAACTCTTTTGGTAAGGCCTGTGAATACCTTTGTTATATAATCAGGTTACTAGGTTTTTTTGTTGGACACATGGAGACACTGTGCCACTGAATCTGTACACATCACCTGTAGTGTAATATTGTATGGTGGGGTGATACTTAAGACATTGCTCCAATACTTGTTATTACTATTATGTTATAAATTTCTTTTGGTTTCATCCCTTTGTTAAAAAACTTTCCATCAGGTTTTAACCGATAACCTAAGGTACTAAGCTGTTTATTATGCCCTTTTTAGAGTGTATTTATTTATGTTCTTGTAAAAATAAATATGAATACAAAACTGTAAATTGTTTTCATTGCTTATACAAAACATTGTTTATCTAGTTGGGCCGGGCAACCCTAGATGGACATTTTTATCCCATGCGTAATTATGTGGCCCTGGTAGCCAATTATGAAAAATTCTAATTATACAAAAAAAATCCGAATTGGTTCTCTTAATGTATGAACTGTGAAAGGTAGAGCTGGTGAGATTGTTGAAACAGTTTCCAGAAGGAGGATATCTATCTGTGTCTTGCAAGAAACACGTTGGAAAGGTGGTTCTGCTTGGATGATTTGTAGTAAGGATTCTAGATGAAACTACTTTTGGAGTGGTACTCTTCTGGTCTAGGTGGGGTGGGTTTACTAGTGGAGGATTCTCTTGTTGAGAGTGTGCTGTCTGTTGTCAGAGTTAGCAATCACATTATTTATGCTTGCATTATGATTGGTAAATTGATCGCTCGTGTTTTTACTGCCAATGTTCCTCAGAGTGGCCTACCTGATAGTGAAAAAGATAAATTCTTTGCTACATTACTTGATTTAATCTCAAATGTCCCTGATGAGGAATTTATTCTGGTCTGTGGTGACCTTAATGGTCATGTTGGAGTAAATGTAGATGAGTTTGATAATGTTCATGGTGGTAAAAGTTTTGGCCATAGAAATGCAGAAGGTACCCGTATTCTTGAGTTATGTACTGCCCCTAACCTTTGTGTCTGCAATACTTTCTTTGCCAAGGAGGAAAGTAAACTCATAACTTACAGTTCAGGTGAGTGCAAGTCGCAGATTGATTACATACTTCTACGTAGAAATGAACTAAAGCACATTCAGGACACAAAAGTGATAAATAGTGAAGAATGTACCCCTCAGCATAAATTCCTTGTTTCAGACATCCTACTTTGGGGTGGTATAGTCAAACCTAAAACCATTCCCATTTGCAGACAGATCTGCAAGTTAAGGGATCCTGTAATATCCTGTCAATTTTGCTTGCTTGTCCAGGAAGCTATTCTCACTACTCCGATTAACACGTGTGATGTAGACTCTGCTTGGAAGGACTTAAGTTCCTTTATTCTTAACTCTATGGACAAAACCTGTGGCTGGTCAAAATCTAAGCTAAAAAGAAAAGAGACCTGGTGGTGGAAAAACTTACACGCTTCCAAAGAACCTTACCTGGTCGCCAAGCATAAAGCAAAACTTGCTGTGTATACTGCCAAGAAATCTGCTTTGGATCAGATGTTTAAAAATCTTCATGAAAAAGACAAGCTTAATCATGTCTTTAAATTAGCTTGCAAATTGAAACATGAAAATCAGGATATTGTTGGTGAAACTTGTATTAAGGATGATAATGGCAACATTGCCTATGATGATGATGCTAAACTGGTAGCCTGGAAAAGGCATTATGACAAGCTTCTAAATATTGAGTTTGACTGGGATGTGGCTAGTCTCTCTGACACTCGTCCAGTTGAAGGTCCCCCTATTCGAATACCTGATGATGTTGTTTCTGCAATTAATCGTATGAAATCTGACAAAGCTGCATGACCCTCAGGTATTGTTGTTGAAATGCTGAGATCAGCTGGTGACTGCATTATTCCTTTTGTTACCAATCTTATCAATTGCATCATTCGTGATCATAAGATTCCCGATGATTGGAATCAATCCTTTATCATAAACCTCTTCAAAGGGAAAGGTGCTCTAGAGCATGGGAGCTATCGAGGTTTAAAATTACTTGAAGTTGTTCAAAAGATTTTGGAAAGGGTGCTGGAGGAAATTATTAGGCAAGACATGAGATGAATCTGTGGCTTGCAAGGTCATCAAGTGAAAGTTGTTTCCAGTTGTATTATGTTGTACTTTTTTTATTATCTCTACTTGTCTCTCTGAATACTTGAAGATAATATCAATATATTTCTTACTGGTGATTATTAATTTCTTGGTTTTTGTCATTGCATGGACTATTCTCACTGCTTTTTGTTACCCAGTTAACCAATACTGTTTGTAATGTCTTAACTGTCCTGCACCTCCTTAGAACCTGAAGCTATCTTTGTAACCATGATAAAGTCCAATTAATTAGACTGAAACTCTGGAGTATGTTAAACAATGGGATTGCTTTTATAAGTCCACATTTTTGGAGAATTGAAATGAATATTTTGCAGTGTTTACTCCACAAGTTTTAAAATCATGCTAACTGTGTTTAAATTTACCCCAATGAAAACATGCCAGTATAAATTTATATTATTTAAAAATTGATATATTTCAAATGGATTTTAAAACCTAATATTTTGATGATTTCCAATTTAACACATTTTTACCAATTGCTTCTTTACACCTTGTTCCCGAAATAAAGAAAGATAAATGAAACAGCAATGACAGAAGTGAAACAGTGATGACCAGAGAATTTATCACATAATTAAGAGACACAGCAGATAGCAGTAGTGGTGTTAGCATAAAGAGTTGGGATGTGTTATTTACATTTTAAAACTGTTGACTTAAATCTTTGCATCCTGAGGATCTCCCACCCTTTGATGTAGTTCTCTTTAGAGTATTGATATCACCTTGTTATTTGAGAAGGAACTCTGTAGCTGCCCAATACCACAAAAGCATTTTCTAGAAGTTTAGCCCAGATAATGAAAATTCTGGCCTATAGTTTATAAGTAAGCCTGAAATTTACATGGTATAAAAAATTGATACCCATATTTTTCTGTATTCCACAAGCAGTCTTCCAATTTTATGATTTCTTGAAATGACAGTAGGTTTTCTGTTTTGGCATTTGTTTGGTACCATATATATAGTGATCAAAAAGTTTTCACTTTTTGGTGTGTGTTTTTTACCAATACGTCAATTGAATTACATGAAAATATTTGCAAAGTACCCTTTGGGTATCCACAGTAACTTTGAATTAGTATGCAAGGTATCAATTGCAAATTAATTGGATATTACCAAATTAAAAACGGCTTGAGAAAATTGCAGTCTGAAAACTGCACAAACATAGATTTTCACCATGTTCTTCCTGGTGCCAGATGTTGGCATTTGTCAGTTTATGAAAATACCCATGCCTTGGTGGGTCTGTTGGTTTTATTCATTGTCAGTCTCATAAAAAAGGATCAGCTGTGACTTGAGTCCCCATAAATGTAATTATTCTTAAACTATGTTCTATGGAATCAATATCATACAGAATTGGCAGCAAGAGAGACACAGTAGATGCTCAGAGGAAAACCCAGAGACCTACCATTTTTGTGAGCTAAGTTGCAACCATTTTACAGTTAAAAATGTCTTTCATGCAAAGAATGGAAAAGGAGTTGGCATTAAATCCCTTCAAGAAGGACTATAATTAAAAAGAAAAATGAACTTCCTGCCATAAATAAAATGACAAATACTTGGCCACACACCAATGTAAAAATAACATTTTTGTAGATCATGAAAAAGGTATTAGAAATATCTGAAATTTTTTAAAACAATGTTTATGGGAAACAGAAATGGGAAATTTTGCTTCTGTCATGGTTTTGAAAAAAGATAATGCTTTTACCCAAATTTTCCTGGAGAGGGAAAAACAAATGTTTATAGACAGTAGATCCAAGGTAAATAGTGAAAACTACATTCAATCATTGGATTATATTCTCCCATATACAGGAGCTTTTTACCTGTTTACAGTTGTGTTCCAGTAAGATGGAGTAAACAGATGGGATAAAACCCAACATCATCTTAAGGTTACATGAAAAACCATTTTGAAGGATGAATATTCTTGACTAAGTCCTGTAAGCCAATGCATTATGCCATCTGAGACTCAATAAACTAACTGAGCAGCCACTAAGGGACATGGTTATTTTGTCATGGAAGGAAATCTTGGTGAAAGAGATACATTTCTGCATGAAAAAAGCAGCTTTATATGGTAAAATGACGATGGGAATAGTTGGCATGGACTGAAGCGATTAAGTTTTCCTTTATTATTATATATAATATTGTTTTTAATATTGTATTCTTTAATTTTCTATTTTTAATTTGGCATTACTCACATAGTTTACAACTAATCTTCTAAATGTTTGGCAAACTTGTTAATTGTGATGACCAAAAGTTAATCTGAAAATTTCAATTAAGTTAGTTTATTTTTCTGTAAGAAAATTTTTGGATATATTAAAATATTGGATATAATCTTTTGTGAGGTTTTCAAGATTTGATTTTTGTGTCAAAAAGAATCAACAATATTTCGAGAAGATATAATTTTAATTCTTGTTCATAAATATTTATATAGCATGCTCAAATAAGTTAAAACTACCATCAATATGTACTTGGTTAATTGAAAACAAACAAAAAAATTACAGATAAAATATGAAATGTGGAGATAAAGTAAAAACTGAAAATGTTTTATGTTTGTATAGTACAAAATATAGGAAGACCCTAAGTCAAAGGAGTAAAATAAGTATTAAATTTATCATCAGAAAGCATTACCAAAAGTTGGGGTTTTTTGCATATATTTTTTTTATTGTTAATTCTTGCAGGAACTCGCAGATCTTCGTAAAAGCGACATAAAGGTCTTTACAGACATTCAAGTTGACCAGTCAAATATATTACAATGGCAGGGACTTATTTTGCCGGTAAGTATTAATTATTTTATTTTTTTATTGATGTTTCTAGTATCTATGCCCTAATGTCTATAACAAGGTATTACTAGTAGTAGTGGCATTGGTAGTAATTTGATTATGGGACATATATCAAGTTGATGGTAGTAGATTTGGTTTGTTTGCTGTTGGTTTATTTATGTAGCTAGGAAGACTTCCAAATCAATGAGCAAATTTCGTTAAAAGACACAGTTAACAAATTTATGTGGTAAGCTCAGGAGTAACTGAAAAGTGGCTTTGGCACAGTTGGATGCATAAGTGCAAGTAAAAGCCCTGAAGTTACAACACAAGTTGTTGGATTACTCAAAGCATTTAAACGTGTGTTACTTTAAAGGTATTTGTATTTGTAGATATGAGTGGCTTAAGGAGCCCGCGTCGAGATCCAAAGTGAATCTCGCGAACGCGACCACATTCTTAAGGCTGGAAGCCAGCCAGCCAGCTAACTTTCCCAGTGTTGTTCGAAGATCTCAATACAGTACCCATTTTACGCGTGGTATCCAACCAGTCAGTGCTCAGCGTCTTCTTCCACTGAAGATAATGCCGCTATTACATACACTCTGGCCTAGAGAAATTTAAAAGTTGTTGTGTTTAGGCCGGAGATACCCAGTAATGTATATACATCAGAAAATCTTCGGGTGCCACTCAAGGAGTGTCGCATTGATTTTACTGCTTATGATTTTGAAGATATTCGTTCGAACCTTAGTTGTCCGGTTCGCCCCTCTTCAACCTGAAGGCTGTCTTCTTTTGAGGAGCACGCTGAAGGTTTATTTGTTAACAGCAAATCATTGTAAGAATTTCGAATTAAAAAAAATACCCCATTAGCCATTAAACACTTGACACTCGCACATTAAATAAGTTTTAAAACAACGGTAACTTGAAACAATGAAAATTGTTTTAGACCAAACACTTAAAAATCGCTATAATATTAACGTATAAAAAATAACTGCACCATACTCACCAGGAAATAACAACTGGGAGGGGATTTTCAAAATCTAAAAATCCAGGGGCTTTAAATGTTTAAAATATACAATTGACCAAAATGAACCTTAACAGCGATTTTGTAAAACTAATCGTTTATTTCAAACGTTGAATGGCCCCGGTTGTTATCCTCTGTTAAGCGTGTGTTACACGACACCAATCACTTGCAGTTGACTATGGTGCAGTTATTTTCTTTCAACCGAAATAGTATGAGAGATGGAAAGATCGTCATATACCGTGCAAGTCAAGATGTATCATACTTGACAACCAGACCGTGAAATTAGCTTGGTTCAAGTTCATATGAAACCGTAAATATTGTGGCAGTTATTTACCATCAAGGAAAACGGTGATTAAGAAGAAAAACAAACAGATAGGCAAACAGATCATCATATGCATTTACGTATCAAGAGGTTGTGCCGATGATGGTACTACCAGAAGCAGGAAAAGATTATAAATCATTGAATAATAGATTGGATTGAATAATTTGGATCACGTAAGATTTGATGTCCAGTTTTGAGTTAATGGAAAAGTTTATGACCGAAAATGCATTCTGAATCGTACACGTGAGCGTAACTTGCCAAAAGAGTACATTTTTGCGTAGTTTCACAATTCTTCGGTTTATTTATTTAGAGTTTTTGGGGGTTTTTTTTCCCCCGAAATACCTTTCTGACCATATAGAAAGTATGAAAAAGGTGACATGCTACACTAATTCTTGACCTTGGGAAAATCAGAGCTACTTTTCACTGGTTGTATAATTGGAAAGGAGCTTGAATCCGTCGGCACTAAATGGTTAGCCAGTGCTATGCATCATTCATCCCCATTATTTTTTCTCGGCACCAGGCCAATACAAGCTTGTCAACTCGCTTGGCCATAAATCTTTCTGCACATAAATCAGACCTGCCCCTTATTTCGTTTCAGTCTTTTTTCCTTGATGGAAACCCTTTATTTCTATATTGTGGATGCGACCAAATGTACTGTATGAAAACTTTGTTACTTGCTTAACCTTCCTCCTCGGGGAAAGCGTATGACCGAAAAATGACATCTGTTGCGATTCCCTTAAATGATACAGGTTTATCAAGACTGTATGTACTCCATGAGGTTCCCTAGACATTATTGAATTAGGCGTTACTAGATGGTCTTGTCCAGTAAGGACACGTATTTGGGCATCCTTTACATCAGACGCCCGATCCAGCGCAAATGGCATTGTTAAATCACACTTTCGGGGGGGGGGGGGCGGCTGTTCGTACTCTTTGTAATTTTGTAGTTGGAAAAACTTACCGCAATCGAAACTGTCAGTATACACCACAAATAGGACAATTGGAACAGGACTATGCTATTTCTACATTGTTTTTCATTTGTCTCCAGCATTAACACGTGCAACAGAATTAATAAGGTATGTGTTTATTGGATCTCATTGTTTTGCATGCCCTTAACGAACATATTTCTTCTCTTGTTAGGATTTTCCACCATACAGTAAGGGAGCATTTAGAATAGAAATAATATTTCCAGCAGAATATCCATTTAAGCCACCAAAGGTAAGAGACCAAGGGAATTACAGCCAAAGGAGTTTTTACATGTTAACGTTAATCGGTCTGGGTCATAGAAAAAGGTTGGCAGCTGTATACTTAATGACTATTCATGACTTTTATTACATACAGCTAATTACATCAAGGTATTTGAGTGATATAGTGGGATGTTTTATTTAATTTGTAGATAAACGAAGCATTGAGACGAGTTGATAGAGTGTGCGACTGAGTGACCCATGCAATCATTCACTCGCCAATAGGTCGATGTTCAATCGGTGGAGATCAGCTTCATCTAGTTCACCGCGAAAGTACCCAGTGTCGTTAACGCTAACACACAAGGAAATGTACCTTTTTGTATCGATTTTGGGTCCCAGAAATTCGAGTTTTCCAAACAAAAAAACCAATTTACAAAAGTCTTTTAATACTTTTAAAAGACAAAACTAGTAATTTAATTGACTTCGTCACATTTTTATGCAATCTTGGGGAACCGACTTGGATATGTGGTAACGCGGATTTTCTTTTGTTTGGCGTGAGCTGTGAAAGCAAGCCCCAAAGCAAGGAGGTTGAATTCCATGCCATGTTAAGCCTGGATTTTACCACCAGACCAAAAGACTTAATACAGTAAGAACACAATGATTTCTCCAGGGCAACCCCCAGTTATTTTTCATATGAAAAGAATTAATGTAATTTATTGTTTTTGATATATAGCATTTTTAGTGTACCCATTGTTTTGGAGTTTTTTTCTCAGCAATTTTTTATTTTTTTATTTTACATATATCATCAAATATATTATTGTTTATTCCCTTCGCAAAATGTAATTCCCTGAAAACTAAAATATTTCCATGCAAAAATAATGTTGATACATTTTTGTTCCAACACAGCGAAGTGTTTAATCCCGTTTGGTCATTTGCCTTTTTTATAAGGTTCATTATTTTTAAAAGCCTCCAAGCAAATAATAGTTCAATTCAGCAGTATTTTCCGCGTGTTAGCTACAAGGGTCTTGTACCACACTATACCTACCCCCATGATGTTAAAGAATGCAGCATTACTAAGCATGCTAGGAGTTTACGACTTTTATAATATGCCTGAAAAAATTATTCCCGGAAACATTTCGGTATATTACAAATTACAATTTTAAGGCTATTTTTTGGAAAATTCGTTTTGTATATTTGATGTGGTTTTCAAATTTATCTCAGGTGACTTTCAAAACAAAGATATATCATCCTAATGTTGATGAAAAGGGACAAGTTTGTCTACCAATAATCAGTCCTGAAAATTGGAAACCGGCAACAAAAACGGATCAAGGTAGTATCAGTATGTTTTTGTGGTATGCAAGTATACAACAAATGCAGATGTGTTGATGCCAAAGAAATATTGTCACTTCAAAATTACTATTTTTCTCTGTTATGTTGTAAGATGCTGCTGGTATTAGCACCTGTGTATCAAATCCTTTTGGTCTAGAAGTTGCTACCTATTTTTGTAGGTTTCCCAGTTATTACGTGAGCCCTCCTTATAAGAGCGCCCCACTCCTCTCAGAAAGTAGAGTCTAACCAAGTTAAACATCGCTTTTAGTTATTTATGGTATGTAGTAAATAGCCGGTGTGCAAGTTCCGTTAACATGGTATTCTATATTTTTATGAGTTCGTATTCAGTTCAAATTCGTGAAATATTATAATGCATTTGAACTGCTACTGAGGAGCCGTGGCTTAATGGTTAGTGCAACTGCACCGCAACCAAGAAGTTCCGGGTACGATTCCCCGAGCGGGCGACTTTGGAACTTCACAAAAGAAAAAGCCATTGTTTGGCGTCATGAAGGGCACTGCCTGAACCCCAGTTACTTAGGGAAATGACTTTAAAACCAAAAAACATGAACAGCTACTGCGCACCATAGTACTCCACTTCTTTTCAATCGGCTGCATCATGTACTCTTGAAAAGGCCAAATAATAGAAGACGGTCGCTGTCAGACGGAGGAAAACGTAAAAAACTTTAGTTGAATGCGACTTTTATCTTGACATGTGTACTATTTTTTCACAGTTTATGCCCACGCAAACTCTTGCTGTGATATACATGAATCATACATTCCCTTGCCCTGCTTACGCCTATATACAGTTTTTAGGCGCGTATTGTAGCTTTAAAAACCGTAACTCTGTTTATTATATAGTATTGAAACTGTAGAGGCCACAGAAACAGAGACAGAAATTGTGCCGTTCTTTAACATCTATAATCTCTTCATCATATTTGGGCACGAGGAAAAAGGGCCTCGTCTAAGGAATTACATGCACATTTAAGCCCACGCGTTCTCTAATCACGTGAACAAAACAAACCAATAACCTTAAGATAATGTAAACAACAATTAAAATGTCAATCAGTCAAAAGTCTATTGTTATCTTTTTACAGTAGCAAAGTTCCTGTGTGATTTGGTGCTAACTCACTTTGCCTGATGATTTGGGTGTTAATGGAACTGATCAGTTTATATTTTTAAGTTGCTGTTGATTTGTTGGTACATTAACTTACTGTGTAGTGTTATTATTAGTTTGTGTTTTGTGTTTTAAAAAATCAGAATTTTTATTTTTATTTGCAGTCATCCAAGCGCTTGTCGCTCTAGTGAACGATCCAGAACCGGAACACCCCTTAAGGGCCGAGTTAGCAGAAGAATATACTAAAGATCGTAAGAAATTCATGAAAAATGCGGAAGACTTTACAAAGAAATTTAGCGAAAAACGACCAGCAGATTGATTTCCATAGCCATGTCATGTTAGTTAAAAGCAATATTGGACAAAGTCACAAAGTCGTTCTGGTTAGAGTAGCTTAACGAATTCACCTTGAAATATTTAACATTGATTGTTCCGCGGAAGGGGCCTTGCAGGATGCCAGATTTTACAGTTTAGTTTATACCAACCAGGAGAAAGCACAGGGTTTTTTTTGTAATGTGTGGTCATCGGCTCCAGTTTTTGTAAAAGACACGATAGTTGGTTTATATCGATGAACATAAACAGTGAAGAAGCTCTATACATCTGTCACAGAAGACCTTTGGTGGGCTTTTGTAGATTGCTGCACAAGAATATTTTAGACTTGGTTAGTACATTAGAGCTTGCTCAAATTCTTATCTGTACTTAATAGTTATTATTATTATTAGACGGCAGTTGATAATTTGTAAATTTATTGTACCTAAAGTTTGAAGGTGTTTGTGATATTGATCAACAATGTAATAACAGTGACTAGAGAAACACAGACATTAACTGCTTTTATGCAATAAGAATAAAAGTGGTAGACAGTGCAACTGTTGACACACTTATGGAAAAGAATAAGAGCACTCCATCAAAAGAGACTGATTCTTCCTCATTTAAAAAGAGCATTTCATGTTAGATGAACTAGGTTACCTTTCCACCCAATAGTATGTGCAGAGCACGGAAGACGAATTTAGAAAGAAATTCGTTAGTAGTAGTATTGCTCGTACTTTAATTGCAAGATTCGTCATAGTATTTGCCTGAGCTTTTTGTTGTGATGGTAAATAAAACTAAATGACAAAAACTTCCATATTTAAATTTCAGATATATGAAATATTCCTATTTTCATAAAGTGCCTGGTGACATAGAAACTAGAAATGAAAGTTAGTGACCGGTTTTTTAAAAAACAAGTAGCGTCGTGCCTTCCGAGACTTACTGAGTTGATGAATTAAACGACAAAATAGTCGCAAATAGTTGGTGTAGATTTCGTATCGTTAACATGTTCGTGTTGTTCTTCTTTGATATGGCAAGGCTGTCATGACTAGCCATATCTTGCTAGATCATCAGGTTCATTTGCAGTTTAGGGGTAGTATTTTGGGAGTGGATTTCGAAGTATATCAAAGCAAATTGTAGTAATTCCATTCCATATTCGTACAGGTAATGATTGATTAATGACGTTAAATAAAGGGTCAATGTTGAGGAAGTAATTGTAAACCGCTCCATATGAAAGTATTAACCCGCTTCGAGTATACAATATAATCTACCTTCTCCGGATATTCTGGTAACGAAATTCAACAAAGAAATCGAGGTAGAGAAGACGAAGAGAGGAATATATGGATGAATACTAATATATATATATTAGCATATCAAGCAAAACCAAGTCCTTGATTTTTGTTATAGATTGGCAAGCCAGTATTGAGTACTCTAGATGGAGAGAAAAAAAGAATGAAAAAAACAATTCACCTTTTCAGTTTTAAAGACGACCCTCTTATTAGTCCCTGAGTGGCTCTTCCCATCATTATTTACTTAAGAACAGCAGGGTCCAGGCATCGATATATCCGATGCTTGTTATGTTTTCGTTTTCTTTAAAGATATGTAAGTGCAGGTAGTGCAAAAAAGTTTTTCCCGTTGCTTAAGTACATTTTGACTCTTTTCGCAAACTAAGAGTATTTGTAGAAATTTTACACGTTATGAATGACAACACCCAATTGTTATGACCCAAAAAAATCGAAGTCGTTTTTACAGATATTTATTTGACCCAGTTTGATTTGTTTAGTTATTATCGGACGTGCACATAATTTAGTTTTCATTTCTGAGTTAAAATAAGGCAATATGAAGTGGAATTCTGCATCGAATTGTGAGTATGAGCTGTATTTGCCACCAAATTAACCAACAGCAGGTCGTCTTGCTTCTTAGCATCATCAAGCTTTGAGAACCATAGGTTAACCTAATCATCAGGTTTGTTTTTACAAAAAGTAACAGCAATCAACACAAGAATAAAATAACAATCTTGTTGGTGGTTAATGCACATAACTACGATTTCTATGATAAATCTTGAAAGTGAATTTTGAGACAGTAGCCTCCGCCCCTACCACCGTGCAGGTTCAAATCCATTTTTTTTGGAGTGTTACAGAGTTGCGCGATTTCGAATTGCTCAGTTTGAGATTCCCGTAACCGTCAACGTTATTTCAGTGAATAATTTAAGTGACAGCGGTACATAAATTGAAAGCTGTTTTTAATGTGGTTTATCATGCGTTATCTTTGGCACATTGAATTTATTGTGTGTTACGTGGAAGTAAATATTCTCCTGAAAGCAATGCCATAAACTGACTGGAGACTTATTAACTTTTAACAATTGCGTTCAAATTTTTATCATGAAAAGGTATTACTCGAGTAACTAGGTATGTATAATAGACATTGACAGAAGGTGGCTATTGAAATTGCGTGGCTAAGTAGTCATAAGATGGATGTGTAAGTCTAAGGAAATAGTTAAATGGGAAAATTTTAATCATTAACCGGAATTATGCACTATGCCAGCTGGTTGCCGCTGTATTCAACAACCCGGAGACCAGTTCTTGTCACACATTGTTCTTTAAGCCCCGTTTTAGTCGTAAAGGGCTAGTTTCTTTCGACTTTTGTAAAATTAGATAGCATTGTGTATCAGCATAGGTACTATATCATTTTGTTCTTTTATTTTAATTGTTTTTCTTAGCAGCACATTTGTGTTGAAAGCGCCTTATTGTTCATAGTCGGTGTTGTAGATTTAGGTAATAGTACGAGTTAGCTTCCCAGCTTTGGTTCAATATATCCATGCTGGAGAACACTGTGAACTTAAAAGGTAACGCAGACTTGTCAACAGTGTACTCGAGTTTAATCGCTATCTGCTTCACTGAAACCAGTCAACCACACGTTTTTGCAATTGCTAATTATTGATGCTTTTTTAGTTTGTGAAGCAGTGTCACCGATGAAAAAATTATTTAATCAGGAACAAAAAAAAGTTAAAGGATTCACAATACCGTAGAAAAATGGTTAGTTTTAACAAGAGTCATATTTCTTTTTTGACAGCTTGCTCAATGAAGTAGAAAATTGCATTTTGTGGTAAATTCACCAAAATTTAACGAAACTAGTCAGGGGTACTTTCTGTTTCTGTTTGCTGATTTGTAATTATTAATCACGGGATGCCCTGTACTTCTTGAATTCTTTATTATGAAAGGTGAACCTCTGGTTTCTGTTTCTGTTGCAAAAGTCTAGCGCTCCTTGTGTCAATTGCCCTTATTTTAGGAATTCAAAACCTTGTCTAAAGCCACATAAAATGACCAAAACTTGTTCAAATCATCACCATTACAATTATGTACAATTTACCACCATTAGATCGCAACTAATTTCGCAGTCAAGATCAGAATTTTTAATTTTTTAATGTTGATAACAAGTGATGGGAAAATTTTTTGATGCAGAAATATAATATCATTAAAGCTATGACGACCACGCCTGCACGCATTCACAAAAACGGTCCATTCTGAAATATTACAGCTAAGAAATATACGATACGATACTAGGAAACTCGAGAATTCCACATCGTTAAACTGGTTTTGCACAGCGTCGTTTATACAAACAAGAACATACATTATTATTAAGAACAAAGAAAAGGGTAAATTTGTAATAGTCTGTTAACATAATATGAAATGGGTAGTGGAAAAAGGACAATATTCGGACACCAAGGAAACCCAATGCCAAGGAAAAATTTGTGGTTACAGTTGGGTATTTTTTCGGCAATACATATAAGGAATCAATAGGTTTGGTGTAACTATTTTTACTGCCCGAATCAAGCTGGTTAATTGGATCACAATGATAATGGGCAGTCTTGGAGCAAAGGCATTACCGGTAAGACCTTATCATTACTACCTATCAAAATACCCCAAAAGTGCTATCGGTGTGGGGAAAAACCGTTTTTTCTAAGCTTAATACTGTCGACCCACCGATATAACAGATCGATGCCCATCCCTGATATATAGTTATATCAGTGTGTGAAAAAATACAGCCCCTAGACTTGAAACTGCACAGTTAGTCTGTTATCTATTTTTATGGTTGTAAACAGTTTTGTGGGATATTGATATTTCTTCATGTTACTCTCAAAATCGACTGTTTCACTCCGATATTAAGGAGCTCTCATGAAGCCATCATCCATTACAATTGACATTAAAATCCTTCAACTCTTAGTGGTACTTCTGTCACTAATTCCTCGTTGTGTCGCAAATCCGACCTTAATTTTGTCATTTTTTCTGTTTTGAAGAAGTCTGGTGTTGCAACCAGATAATCACCTTGTGTCGCCGGTCCCATGACCTAGTGTGGTTGTGAGGTTGTTAACCGTTGACCAGTTTATTCGGGTGTCTCGGTTCCGGGCCAGCAGAAGTCTTTACAGTCCATCCTGAGATGCCATCAGCGCCATTTTCCCTGTCTTTCTCTTCTGCAGCCTGGGGTAGTACCTCGTGGTATGGTAGTGGAGAGCTTATTGGCTCTAGTGACTACCCGGCCACTTAAATTTTTTCTTCGTGACAGTAGTTAGGTGGTCTTCATACGGCCCCGATACTTGTCAAATGGTGTTGCTTATTACGTCATTTTTTATATGGTTTAAGTAGAAACGCAGGATAGATTATGTAGCACTTGATTTCCAGTCTTAGTAATAAGTGACATTTAAGGCAATTCTAACATGTTCAAATTTTAACCTTAGGCGTGCAATAAAACCTTCAATTCACTTGTGGATTATTATAAACCTTGACGTTTTTTACTATAATTTTCAAAAATTTGAATATTTTAGACACCCTACCATTCAAGTTAGTCGCCATCTTTTGAAGCCTCGTTGGCAGCTGATCTCTTTCTGAAAAGAAACATTATTATCAACCGATCAATAAATGTAATCAGCATTAAACATATTTAGGTTATTTCTCTTTGAGTTAGCTTTTCATGGGTTGGTTGATAACGAAAGAAGAATGGAACATCTCAACAATTTATTTTTACCATGACATTGTTCCAGAAATTTATTTATAGTGAAAGGGGTAAAGTCCAATAGCCTTCAAATTTCCTTGGCGAACTCTCGTTTGGTCCGTTTTTAAAAAAAGAATCTGAGTTCGTAATAGTGTTTCCTGCGTTAGTTTTACTGCAATGGAAACATTTTCAGCTTTGCAAATTCCATGTATGCTGAATAAAGTTTAGCAAATAATGCATAGGTTTTTACAATAACCAGGGAACAATATGTTAAGATCTTTAACGTTCTCAGCCGTATTTGTTTCGTCATTTTTTTCGTGCACTTTAATCTGGTTGTAAATTGAAAATTGCCTTTTTAGAGCAATACTGAGTTTTGTCTTTTACTCTTTCCACAAACTAAAAAGGCACCAATTTAATTTTTCTTCCACACACCCGTAAGTCAGCTCTTTTGTACTTCTCCCCACCCATTCTGATCTATTTCTATACTTACCCGTACATTTCTATGCTTGTATATTTCTAAACTTAAAAAAAATAGTATTTGAATACACCTTTTATTCTGTTATTTCCAATGCCATCATTAATGTAATCAAAAAAAAGACTGGATCAGCATTTGAAAGGAGTATTTACTGACTCAGCGTTTTTTTGACAGTGATTGATGAAACGTTTTTAAAAAGTTAAGTATTTCTGCTGCAATGCGTAATCAACAGTCTGTAATTATCACACAAGGTGAAAACAGGAATTACATATTTCATGTCTTAACCCACCGCTGTACAAAATGGAACTTTGTTCTTTTCAAGGGGCGGCTTCAGGTGCATAACTTGCTTTGGGGTTTCTACATCTAGTTTTTCAAAAAGTTTTTCTTTCATAGGCATAAAACTGCTAACCTCAAGAACCCAGTTCGATTAAATAGAATCTGCAAGCAATTTTAGAAAATTATAATGGTTTTAACCACTGTTGGTGGTTAGATTACAATTCTTTCTACCCTACATGGGTTTAATACTTAAGCCAATGAAATTGAATCGAATTGACTTCTCGTCAGTTACTATTTTGTTGTGGATATTTTGACCACAAAATCTCAACATAATCTCAGGAAAATAAAACATTTTCAAACAATAAAAATACATTTTTTGAAATGCTGTTGTTTTGTGACACACCTACTCGCTGCTGAGATTCATTGATATCATGCCAAGTCTTTTCGTTAGGACATCACGCTCGCCCCATGTGACAGAGGAATTGGAATTCCAGAGCTGAGTTATTGTTTCTGTCGTTATCAGGTTATTAAGGAAGCCCCGTGCGAAATTTGATATGTTAATGTGACCAGCTTTTGAAATTCGATAGCCAAAAGAGGACGAAAAGGGAAATAAATGTGTGAAAAGCAAACTTCGAAGACTGTTTCTGGCAACGGTGCATTTTTCTACAGCGAGGAGTTAAATCTTCTTCTTCCGGGGTGCCAACTTGAAACAAGCTTGGGGAACCACTATTGCATTGAAATGCGTAGCCATTGTCCTCGGTCTCGGGTGGTATCCTATAGTTCTCTGCTGGTCTTGAAATGGTGTTGAAAGTTGTGCACATACGTTTTCCTCAGTCTACCTCGAGTTGGCTTGCCTCCAATTTGGCCAAAAAGGCAAAGGTACTCTGGCTTCTGTTTTCTGATGCAATGGCAAGAAATTTCTATTGACGTGAATCGATCACTTTAATTAATTCTCATTCTTGCCCAACACGGTGTTAGGCTTCGATGTTTGTTACTTTTTCAAAACAGGAAATTGTAATCATACACGGCGGAAAAACCGCATTTCCGCAGCTTCTATGTTCCTCCTAGTTTCTCCTTTGAGTGTCCAGGCTTCTGTTCCATACAAAAGGACCGACCAGATAAAGGTTTGAGGAGACAGAGTGTGATGGTCAATGAAAGTTTTCGATCGGTAAAGATGGTTTTGTGGTTGAATGCATATTTAACCATGACTATTCGTTTTCTGGACGCTGACATATAAAACGAAGAAGCAACTTGAAGCTACAGAAATGTGGTTCCTTCGAAGAATGCTGAAAATACCATGGACGGAAAAGAAGACGAATGAGGAGGTTCTAGTAATGGCAGAGACATCACGCTCATTGCTAAAAAAGATAAGGAAACGTCAGGCAAATTTTATGGGACATATTATGAGAAGAAATGGCCTGGAGAACTTGGAAACAACAAGAATAACAGAAGGCAAAAGAGCTCGTGGAAGACCAAGGCAGAAAATGATGCCTGGGAAAAGAGAGCAACACGCAGACAATAAAGCCCATGTATGAGAAAGTAGAGCGGAGGACCCTGGTTACCGACGCAGGATTGCATGGCACATGATGATGGTGATTCTTCGTTTATTTCTCTCTTACTATCCCCACTGGCTGTTATGTAAGATCCAAGGTAAATGAAGACTGAGACTTGTTCTCTGATTTTGCCAAATATCTCAAGTTCGAATTTAAGCTCTGGCTTGTGTTCTGAGATACACATTAGCTTGAGTTTTTACTTAGGTAATGCTGAGACCACGATAAATACCGGAGGCTGTTGCAACACATGTCAGTTATACGGGGCCCCCTCCTTTGGCGTGGCGATAAAGATTGTGTTGTCAACATATAGAATATTATTTTTCTGGAAGTCATTAACAAGCAGACCTTCAGCAACTTAATATCTCCGAGGGTGATTTAGCTGGAGGTTAAAAAAATCTGGTGACACATCAAATCCTTGCCTTAATCCTCTCCGGATAGGGACCCATTCAATGAGAGCACTTTCAGAGAGGAGCTTGGTACATTTTGATGATTCTAAGGTCTTTACCATCAATCTGGACGTCCTATAACATAGCGAATAGGTCTTTGTGCCTAACTCTGTCAAAGGCCTTCCTGTAATCAATGAAGACCAGGGATGGGTCCTGCAGGTGTTGTATTGCCCTTTCAGAGAGCAGTTTGAGGTTGAAGATTGGGTTTCGTGTGCCTCTGTTTTCCATGAAACCGTACTGATTGACTGAAATTTCAGGTAGCAGTTTACGCCGTACTCTCTGAAGGACTATTTTTGTTAGGATTTTAAGTGCATGGTTCGTTAGGCTTATAGTTTGATAGGTGTTGCAGTCGAGTATTCCAGTGATTTTAGTAGGGCTACGAAGATAGGCTTTAGCTTATCCTCAGGGAGCATCCCAGTCTTGTAGATCTTATCGATTATCGTTTTTAGAAGTTCAATAACTTCTTCACCTAGTGATAGAAACATCTCTATCCGTATATAGTCTGGCCCTGCTACCTTTCCGCTCTTATTCTTTTCAGTCCCTGGTGAACTATATCTTCCTGTATTCTGGAGCAGGTCATTGCTGTTTCTAGGATTATGCTTCCTTGATCTTTATCGTTGTAAAAAAATTTCTGAAGGTACTCCTTCCACCAATGGTCACATCCTTCGGCTCGTGAAACACTTTGCCATCTGCTAATTTGATGTATTTTCACGCTGGAGGGGGTCTCTTGCCAGGTCTTTCATTTGTCCGTTTGAACATTTCTTTGGGGTTTATGGTGAGACGTTATACTTCTGGATTCTTTTCAGTGATAGCTGGAACAGTATGATGACTCGAGTATGATTTGAGTTCTGCACCTGGGTAGGCCTTAAAAGACTTGACTACATTCCTGAATCTTTGGTTAATAACGATGAAGTCATTCTGATTCCTGGTTTGATCACCATGGATTTTCCATACATGCTTTTTTCGAGGGTGAACTTCAAAGCATGTGTCTGTGAATGTCATGTCTGCCTCGGCACCAGCTTCTCACCTCTATCGTTTCTCTTCCCCAATCTATGAGGTACAACCATCCTTACCTAATTTATTTGAAATTCAAACGGAGTAGATTGAGTAGACAAACGGGTACTAAATTACTAAAATGCTTATTGAGAATCAAACCAATCCTGTGTTGATGTCCAGCACCTCTCGAGTAAAAGATACTTTTTTGTTCCTTACAGAGCTCGGCTGCTACTGGGTACCTGACTTCACATAGGCCTAAGCAATGCTCGCCCTTCCTCTCCATCTCAGGAATAGCATTGCCTAATTTTCCTGCTAGAAATAGAGTGTGAATATTCCACACGCCAATCGTTGGCAACTATGATCGTACGAGTTTTGCTGATGTGTAAGTCGCGGCCACTGGATGACGATCCCGTGAACCCTACAACCTATGTTCACGTTAACACATAAGACCTAAATCTTTTCCTTGTGGATGTTGAGGTAACCCTAGATGGAAACTGTGGCCAGGTCTGTTGACTTCTCCTACATCTTCCGGTGGGTGTTGGAAAGAAGAGCTATGTCATCAGCAAAATCAAGGTTGTCAAGTCTGTTCCATAAGGTCCACAGAATGCGGTCTTTTTCCCCTTTGGTGATGGTCTTCATAACCTAGTCAATGGTTGATAAAAACTAAGGTGGTGGCAATAAACATCACTGTCAAACCCCAGTCTTAACCTCAAAGCTCTTTATCAATTGTCCTCCATGCACAACTCAGCATGCCCTTCCCTCATATGACTTTCTGATGAAACTAATAAAATTTGCACGAATCCCGTAATGTCGCTTGACTTTCATGCTATCAAACGCCTTCTCGTATTCCACAAAGTTCACATAGAGTGGTGAGTTCCACTCAATCGATTGCTCAGCCATAACTCTCAGAATTGCAATTTGGTCGGCGCATGAACTGTCCTTTCCGAAGCCTGCTAGCTGGTCACGTAACGTCTGGTCTACAGGTCCCTTTAACTTCTCCAAGATACTTCTGTTGGATATCTTTCCAAGAACAAATAGAAGTGTGATTCCTCTTTGGTTTGGGCAATGAATGAGTCACCCTTCTTTAGAATCTTGATCAGATTCCCTTCTTTCCGATCTGTTGGGATTTCTTCCTCTTGTTAGATGTTTTCAAACCACTCGTACATCACACCCACTAATAAATCTTTATCTGCCTTAAGTCCTCCCACCGGTACCTCCTCTGGTCTTGGCGTCTTTCCATTCCTGGCTATTGTTATGGCCACTCTGATCTCTGTTCTTGTTGGTTTGATGCTCCGAATTTATCTAACATGCCTCTGGAATATCTGATAGATTTAGGGGTACCGATTTTTTAAGCAACCCTTCGAAATACCTGGCCCGTCTATTAAGTTATCCGTCTATTTTCCTTGCTACATTACTATCTTTGTCCCTGACTGGTCGTTTTGCTTGCCTACTCTTCCCTCCAAAAGTACTTGCTGTATTGTACAATTACTGTATCGTATGCCTTCTGTACTAGCGCTCTAACAAAGTTCCTTTTATCTGCTCTGATACCTCTCTTCACTGGCATTTGTGCTCCTTCTTGCTTCTTTTAGGCTCTGATCTTTGTCGTCTTCGTGCGATTATTCTTCACTAGTATCTTCTTCTCTTTCCTTTCCTGGATCTTTTTCTAGATTCCTACAGATATCCAATCTTTCTGTAGAAAGTCTTTTCTGCCAAGGGTCTCCTCACATGGTCCGTTTACTACTTCCTTTGTTGTTCTCTGTCTGGTCTGGATGTGTGTGGTAGCCTCTTCCTCTTCCTCAGAAAATTCCTAGAGGACTCAAAATCTGTTGGTCAAGGTTACTCTGTATTCCTCCTTGGTCTTTGCATTCTTTGGGAAATACACGTTGTATCTTGATTTTCTTCTCTTCTGACCTGTCGAGCTAACAAGGTCATGGTCAGATGCAACACTCGCACCTCTCCTAACTGACATTTTGCAGCGACCACCTAAATTTATTAGCGATTGATATGTGTTCAGTCTGGTCTTCTGTTACATAATCTGGGGAAATCTATGTTGGCTTGTGGATCGTCCTGTGTGATAACACATTTCCATCGACTAAAAAGTTGTTCAGGGTACATATATCACCAAACAGTTCTCTATTTTTGTTCTTTTCAGCCTGTCCGTGGGTTTTCATCACCTCTTTATACCTTGTATTATCTGAACCGAATTTGACATTAAAATCTTCCATCATGATATTTTTGTCTCTGGTACTCATCTTGCTCAAAATTTCCTGCAATTGGAAATAAAAATCTTTCTTTGCTTCCTAACTGCATTTATTAGTAAGTACACAACACTGTAATGCATTCATGTTGACTCCCTTTTTCCTTGTAGTGAAGGGAACTGTTCATCTTGGTACTTTTGCTTTCCATCGAAAGGGTGCCTTTTGTGCCTCCTTACCAAGCACCTGTTCCACACCCTCGGTAAAAGGAACGTCGCCCTCTTCATGTCCAGAGTACAGCACGAGCTCTCCTGATAGCAATTTTTTTCTTTCCAGACTACGTTTAACTGGTTTCTTTAAGTCCAAGGAGAAAAAGGGTGCAGTTCTAACGTTCTGCTGCTACCTGGCTTGTCTTCCCTGTCTCGTACATTGTCCTTATGTTTCAGATGACTGTGATTAAAATCGTTCTGGTCGATAGAAAAGTTGTTGGTTCTGAAACTTGCTCCCTGCGTTGAGTACTGTACGCCCTACTCCTCCTTGGAGAAGGCCCCCCTTTTCCAGATAATTTTCTCCCCGATGTTTGCGTAGTTAAGGGGTTTTACGGGGTTGGGATGTTGGCTCTACAATAACTGTCTAATGCGCACTGCTAAGCTTAAAAGATACTTAAGAGTTCCTTTATTATGCCTCCTAAATACATATCATAATTAACGGTACACAGTTGTACTTTATTCCTTCTATCACGCATCGTCCACTGAATTGCAATTTTCCCTTTTGGTGCGCACCCATTTCCATTGAACAATAAGTTTTCTTTCAACACACACGATCCATTTCATTGTAAGCATTTAAAGAGACCCTTCTGTAAATAAATGTAGTCGTGATAAAAGAGGAAAAGAATTAAGATTTTATTCTTTAAAAACTTAGCGCTTACTACTTATACTTTGCCTTTGATAGCATTTGGTCAACTGACAGATTTTACTATTGTCTGCAAGCCTTCATAGATATCATGTCAAATAAACAGTTTGGCTTTGCCAACTTGAGAATACTTCGCTGCTCTTCTCTCGATTTTCGATTATCAATCAAGAAAAATATTTCAGAAAAATTTAATTATGTTGACCAAATCCATCATCGTCCAAGGAAGTGTAAGGCGTAAGGGCAGGCTTTTGTGTCAGTGTATGCTCCATCACATTTCTTGTCTTAAAGCATTCAAAAACTTTAATCATCATTTCACAAAACTTTGCTTTTCCTGAATTATCAGAAGGCCTAAGTTTTTTGCAGTGCTCAAATTACAGTTTAATTAAAACCCTTTGCTGTCAACTGCATATTCATAACAAAAAAAAATTCAGCTTCGTGTGGTTGAGTTACTCTTAGTTAAAGGTCCAGCTTATATTCCAAGTACCCATTAATCAAATCAGCAATGTGACTATATAAACAATGGCTACCGTCCACAGCAATCCGGGTGAATTTCCTTATTGAGATACTGTAAGGCAATTCCTTGCTGTCTTATGGAAGATCAGCAAAGTACGGATTAAACATACACACACACATATATATAGATATATCTAGATATCTAGATATATGTAGATGTATACATCTGATAAATGCGTAAGCAAGAAACTCAGATTAGGACTCATGACATGATAAAGCTCTTACATCCATGGCTTCCTCTGAGTCCATAAAGTTCAGAATTTTCAAGAAACTCAGAGTTAAGTACTTTTATCAGAAATATTGAAATATAATTTTAATTTATAACTTTAACTTTTATAAATATATATATATATATATATATATATATATATATATATATATGAATGTATACAAACATTTCTACTTACACTAGAGTGGTCAATAATAAAGCTGAAGAACTAAACTTGAAAATTAACTACATTAGTTGTGCAACTAAAAGTTTTACGTATTTTGCGATAACTGGTACACATTGGATGGTTACAGACGAAACAACTATACACAACAAAAATCAGCCATTTTGCAATTGTCAAAGCTAATCCTTGCTCTTATAATTCATTAAACTATATACCTTCTCATGCAGATACTTAGAAATCGATTCATCTCATATACTCAATAAGAAATGACATCTTAGTGTGGCACTAGACAAAACTTTCGCATTAAATTTGCTGCTCTCTACCTTTTATTTTTATTGAAGTTGCTGAATTAAAAGAGGAAGCTGTGTTTTGTCAAACGTTCTTCTTCTTTCATTGTCTTAGCTTTTCCAATAATCGGCGGCATCTTTCATGAATTCTTTCCATTTTGATCGATTGTATGTGGCCTGTATTAATGCATTAGGATTTTCTGTTAGTTGCTGCAGGTATTTCCTTCTTTGTCTTCCTCTTTCACTTTTATCATCAATTTTAACGAGTAAAGACAGGTGTTCGAGTTTTTCGTTCCGCATTACATGCCCCAGGAATCTAGCCTGTCTACCTCTGATGTTCTTCAACAGATTTCTTTCCTGTTCACTTGTTTCAGGACTGCATCGTTTGTTGTTTTTGTGCTCCATGATATTCGCAGCAATCTTCTGAATGTCCACATTTCAAACGCATTGATCTTTTTTCCCATTGTTGCACTTATCGTCCATGCTTCACAGTTGTAGGTGAATACTGAGTAGACGTAACATTTCAGTACTCTGAAGCGGGTTTCGAAACTAATATTCTTGTTGGTCAGAAATGTCCTTAGTTTGTCAAATGTCGCTGTAGCTTGTGCTGTTCGTATTTGAATATTTTGATGGCCCTTGCTTTTCCACAATATCCTTGTTCCAAGGTATTTGAACGTGTTTACCTGCTTACGTTGCTCTCCATTCACCAAAATATTACAGATTGGAGTTTCGTTTTCTTTTTTCTTAGTAATAACCATGCATTCTGTCTTTTTGACATTCAATTCCATACCTTTGGCATTAGGGATTTTGAAAGACTGACAAATATTGTTGAGGTAGCGGGGTAAAATTCAGCCTTGTTCACTCCAATGTAAAAACATGCCGCAGATATCATTGTTAAGGGTGAATTTGAAACACCTTCATTAAGAGGATAAGATTGTTAAAATTCGCTTAAATTGGCTTAAACTTGCCCGAATCAAACAATGAGGTCAAACCGTGTAAAAAGGTGCATAATAAAGACCTTGTACCTCTGTTAAATATATAAGAATTCTGATTGAACTGGTTTGCAAGTACCAGTCACTATTGACAAAGTTAAAATATCTAGAAAATAAGTGTGTGTCCATTTGTAACGAAGCCCTTGTCGCATTAAAATAAATGGTTTTCTTGCCGCCATTCAACATTGCCGGCAAATTACAAATTTTGCCTCACTTTAGGAAGTAGGTTGGACATCTAGCGTTCGATTCCAAATCTTTGTTTTCACTCAAAACTGGCATGTAAACGAGGCCATAATGCCACATCTTTATTTCAGTCTTTCAGAATAATTCTTTTGAAAACATTTATTGCTGGGATTGCCCAGCGTTTTTATCGTTTCATTTCCACATTTTCGCAAGCTTATAGCTAGAATGACAGGGGCCAAAATCAAGTCTAGATCTTCAGCTAATGCTTTAGATAAGACCTGTCTTTCGGTGAACGAAAGAATTTTACGGGATTGCCATGTACTATATACGGATGCCGAGAGAGGTAATACCCATAGTTCATTATTTGTATAAGTGATTTGTAAGGGATCAACGTAACGTAGAAAAGTAACGTAGCCTTCTAAAATTGTGAAGCACTATTTGTTCTCTAAATTTAGTGTTAATGTTGGTTTTTCCCCGTTACATCTGTAAACTGTTTGTAGCCTGAGGTAAAGAGATAATTTATAGGCCATTCACAATTTTAAAGAAAGAAGCAACTCACTGGGCATCATCAACTCAGGTATAATTAACCTCAAACAAAATCACTTCAAGATTTATCTTGCTTACTATGTTATCAGTAAGTTTCTTAGTCAAAGTCACGTAATCAGAATGTAGTAGTAGTAGTCCTATTGAATGATATTAATAACATGAAATGATTAAGACATATGTAATATTAATATTCGTATGGTGAAATAGCTTGGAGTAGCATTTGTCAGGTACCACAAGGTTGTTGGTAGCAATCGATTTAGGCATAAAATTTTACATGGTTCTGCTAAAGTACAAAACATAGGACAGCAATCTTTCTTTGGTGACACGGTTGGTGGAAGAAAGTTAGCTTAATTTTTGTAGTAAGATATCTGAAATAGCACTTTAATAGGAAAGAGGACCACCTTATTTACCCAAGGAAAATGCAAACGTAACCAATCTTCATTTTTATGAAGGTACAACTGCAGTAAACAAATAATAATAATAATAATAATAATATATATAACCTAGATAGATACAGTCTCTTGAAGTTCATTACAGTCTTATTTTGTTATGCAAATAGCACTACTTCTGACTTCTGAATTTTATATTTTGGAGGAGTTCATAGTGATAACAAATCAACACTGGAATTTAATTCAAAGAGCATAGTGTGTTGTCATGTGGAGGTCATGGGAATCCTAGTACTAGGTATTTGAGCCTACATGAGTAACAAATTGGATGAACCTTAAGCACATCTCAATACCAGAATAAGTTAAAGGAACACAGTAACAAGCTTTTGAGACAAATAAAAATTGCAATCCACTAAGTACCATTGACCTTAATAATATCAATGAGTGACCAAGAATTGATCTTGAGTGTATACTTGCCTATGTTTTAGAAACAGTGTTGGTAAGATATTATGGAGTATGTAGGAGAGTATTGGTATAGAGGGCATACTCATTGTTTAAATGTGATTTTGTTGCCGTAATAACTACCACAGATATTCATATATTGTTGATCTTATCATTGGTGTATATAGGTCACCTCTGATTTTTAAAAGAATTTGAGTTCCCACCCTGTTTCCAAGATGTTGTCTTAAAACCAAAATTTCATCACCCCCAATTCGATGAGTTCAACCTGGTCATCATTTTCTATTATTTCTCCTTTGCCTCTTTCACATCTAAAATAAGTTACTTGGAATAAGTGATTTACACAATTTTTAATTAGGAGCCTATTAACAACAGTCTTAATAGTATAGTATTTGATTTATATGCATTAATATTTAATATATATTTTTATGGCAGTGATTTAGATTTCTACAGTTTTTTTTATAGATTGACAGGATTTTGCTCCCTCACTTTGTTTGTAGGTCTAGTCAACATTGCAAAGTCAGTTGACATAAACTTACTAGCACCCAGAAAGAAAATAACAGTTATGTTAATGGGAAATCATTCAGCTGGGAAAAGTTCATTTATTAATTGGTGTGTATCTTGCTTTTTGTATCATTGTTATTATTAATTTTGAATTAGTTTATTTGCAAAAACTGATATATTATTTTGTGTATTTTCATTTGAAATGTAACTGAGATCATGTTTTTTTTTGGTTAAATCACTTTTGGTAGGGTTATCTGAACAAGGAAGATTTAGATTAGAGTGTAAATTTAAGAAAGCCATACTTTAATAAAGTAGCAACACTAGTCTCCCAACTTGAACAAGTTAAATGAGTATTACCAGCAAAACTGATAAGGCAAACAAGGTACAAAATAAGTGTAATTTTACAGGTGTAATTAAATAGGTGTAAAATTTCACAATTAGTTCTGCCTGCTTTTTGAGTAATTTCTTTGTCTAAATTGTTCCCCCAAATTTGCAGTTAACCCCCACATTATTAGTGATCACAGAGTACACCCTTCACATTGAGATTAGAAAAATTTATGTTGTTTTAATAGTCAACAATAAAAAGAAAAAGTTTGATTCACATGATATATTTCAATCATTAAATGGGGAAGAGTTTTCTAGGGTTTATTCTAACCATTGTTTTGATTTTGGTTTAATATTTGTTATTTGTGAGTGGCCTTACAGTATCATCCATACAGTATAGTCTCTGGATCACCCTTTGCCAAGACAAACCACCTTGTTGGCCTCCCCTTCCTATGTAATGGAGCCTTCCTCCTATTTGCCCAACCTGCCCAAGTGGGAACAGTGCATCCATGGGCATAGGGAGCTTCTTAGAAGAGGCCACTGGCTATGTCTGGCCACTAACTACTTTGTGAGTAGGTATAATGCCAAAGGCAAAAGACCATCACCTGAAAAGTGAGTGGTTGATGTCAACATGAGCATGTGACCGTATCAATCATTGCTCCAAAATTTAAAGCAGGGCATATTCAACTGCAAATGGAATTGTGATTAGGGCTAGGGCATCCTCCTGAAACAATGTACACTGGGCTCCCCTGACCAGTGTGAGAAATGGATGAAGGGTACCCTGCTTACCATGGCCACAGCTAAAGAAGCAAGTGGAAAAATGCAGAATTGGCACATGGAATGTGGGCAGTGTGACAGGGAAAGTTAGTATATTGAAGGGAAGGAAGGTGCTATGTGTACAGAAGAAGAGGTGGAAAGGAGATGATGGGAAAGAGTACAGGGATAGATTCAACCTGTTCTACAGCAAAGGGAAGGATGGGCAAAATGGATTAGGAGTGATGCTGCATGCAAGCTGGAATGAAAAAGTGGTAGTGGTGAATAAGGAGGCTGACAGATTGATGCAAGCCAAAGTTGTGATGGGGAAGAGGATTGTGTATGGGTTAGTGCATTTGTGTATGCATGACAAATGATATGCAGGGGTGAGATGAGGGATGAATTCTGGCAAAGTTTTGAAGCAAAACTTTTGAGGATAACTAAGGAAGAAAAGGTTGTAGTGGCTGGTGACCTCAATTGACACATTGGTACTAACAAGGATGGAAATGGTGAAGAACATGATGGCTTTGGGTTTGATAGGGGAAATGAAGAAGGAGGAAGGATTCTTGAAGTAGCACAAAGTTTTGATCTATACTGCATGAATACCACCTTCAAGAAAAGAAGTTTGGTAATGTATGGCAGTGGAGGAAGAAGGGCCCAAATTGACTTCTTTCTGCTGAAGCAAGAGGGCGGAAGGGAGGTTGAGAACTGTGGGGTCATAAATGGAGAGGCAATAGTTAGTGAAGAGAACAGAAAAAAGTAGAGGGACAGTGTGTGGAATTGCAAACAAGAGACCCAGCAGGAAGTGTGTAAGAAATGTGGAGGAAAATGAAGGAATCAGTGGTGGAAGCAGCTAAGGAGGTATTTGGAAGGTGGAGGAGGTGCCAGAATTGAAATGGAGGAATGATGGTGGACTTATGAAGTCCAACAGGCAATAACAGATAAGAAGGATGCCTTCAAGAACTGGAAGAAAACCCCAATAGTAGAGAGAGAAGAGGCACATAAGCAAGCAGCCAAAACAGCTAAAAAGGTAGTACTAAAGGCAAAAGTGGGATTGATCACAGAAGTGGTATGAAAAGCTGAATTTGAAGGAGGGTGAGCAAGCCATATACAAGGTAGCCAAGATCAGAGCAAGAAAGGCAAAAGATGTTGGGAGCATGAGTGCCACCAAAGATGGAAATGAAAAAGTTCTGTATGATGGAGAGGAAGCCAAAACAAGATGGTAGGAGTAATTTGGTTAAGTACTCAATGTTGAAAACACATGGGAGCTACTTATACCTGAAAAGCCTATCAAAGGATCCTTATATTATGTCACAGAAGATGAAGTCAAAGTTGCTTTAGAAAAAATGAAAATAGGGAAAGCCAGGAAACCATCAGATGTTTCAGCAGAGATGATGAAGCCTTTAGGTGAAGAAGGTGTTTGAGAGGGTAGTGGACCAGAGGGTTTGTGACATGATTGGGACCAATGAAATACAATATGTCTTCATGAAAGGCAGGAGCACCATTGATGTTATCTTTGTGATTTGGCAGTTGCAGGAGAAAAGACTGGAAGAAAACCAGGCTATGTACTGTGGGTTCATCAACCTCAAGAAGTGATATGATTGAGTACCATGGGAAATGGTCTTCTGCTGCTGCATAAGAAAAGGGTATCAGAGAGGTTGGAAGAAGAGATTTATGAGGGTGCATGGACCTCAATGCAGGTAGACGAGGAAGATTGCCTTTCTTCAAGAATTTGCAAATTAGCCCGCTTCTCCATTTTGTAGGAACATTTTCCCCCAAATGAGGTGAAAATTTATTTGGAATTCTGTGCTTGCTTTGTCTAGGTCAGCTTGAAGCCCTTTGCAGTAATTTTATTTACTCAAGGGGCTTTTAAATTCTTAAAGGCTTTAAGTGCATTTCTTATTACTTGCAAGTTTGGTGTCTCTATTGGGATGCTAACCTCTGAAAATTCTCCTTCCATTTTGCCAGCCCTTCCTCCTTGTTTTTCAGTAGCACTCCATTCTTGTTCTTCACTGCTGTTGCATGTTTTGTACTTTGCCCTGTCAGCCATTTCACTCTGTTGTATAGTTCTTTCTGTTTTCTGTTCTCTGCAACATTCTGTGTTCTCTGTGCTTTTCTAGCCATCCGTTGTCTCTTCTCCTCTCATGTACTCCTCTTAAGCTCCACTTCTTCTTGTATTCTGCCTTCATCCTGTTCTTTATCCTTTCTGAATGGGTGCTATCAATCTTATTCTTAATGCCTTTCCTCTCATCCATCAAGTTCCAGGTGTTGTCACTGATCCATGACTTGCTTTTCTCTTTCCTGAATCAAAGCACTTCCTTTGCTGCTTTGATAAATGTGCTCCTCTACTGTTCCCACATGACAATATCTTCACTCTCAGTTTTGTTCTTCTCAAGATTGCTCCTTTTTGCCTTGCAGTACTTCCTGTTTACTTCCTCATCCTTCAGTTGATCCACATTTAGTTGTGACTAAAGTTTATTGATCACCACTGTGGCTTGATCTTAAGATGGTCAGTTAGATTCTTTTCTCCCCCATCTGCTGCAACCAATGTTGCATTTTGGATATCTTTATTGGGAATAATGTTCCTGTTATGACAACCCAATTCATTTGACGGAACTCGCACAGCCTCTCTCCATTGTCATTTTTTGTACCTAGACCATGAATACCCATTGTTCTCTCATAGCCAGTATTATCACTCCAAACTTTGAAAATGAGACTCCTCATGATAATTATGATTTTATTCTTGTTACAATCATTTACTATTTCCTGTAGTTCCTGATAGAACTGCACCTTCACATTGCCTTCCTTCTCATTCTTTGGGGCGCAGATTTAATTGCAGGTCACTTTCCTATGTTTTGAGGAAAATCTAGCTGTTATGGTCCTCTTTTTACAGGAGTCCACACAATGAGTGATCTTCCTCCTTGCTAACTTACCATGATGGCAACACCACCCTGGTACAGTTCCTCATCTCTGCTGCAGATCAGTGTCTGTTCAGTTGCAATCATCATCCAGGAGCCTGCTTGTGTCCATCTACTCTCACTTAAACCCAAGGATGCCAGGTGAGAGCCCTCCATCTTCCTTGTGATCTGTGGTGCTGCACCTCCACTGTACATCTTTCTCACATTACAGTATCCAATGGTTGAGGTCATTTTGGGATTTGCAAGAGGTCTTGTTGGTTGTTTTTTGCTGGAGGAGCTCATTATCCTCCTGCCCAAACCCCAGACTTCAAGGACCAGGGTTTTCTGCCAAGGTGCCCTTTCCTAAGACTGCATTGGAGCATGTGTGTAGTCTCCCATCTGTCACCATAGGCTGTGCCTCTACACCATGCAGTCCCAGCACAAGGACTTTCCTTACCTGTAAAAACAAATTATAGAAAATTTTACATGTAATAAATTTCTCCATGCATGCTTTGGGTGATTATTCAGTAAAGACTTTTTCATTGCTTTTTTGGATGAGCACAAAACAGTTGGAAATCGATTTTTCTTTAAATGGTGAGATTCAAGACACATGCAAGATAAAATGAGATCTAAGATTTATTTTGACAAAGAAAGTTTGCAAAAGGTTGCTATGATAGCTTGCTTTTTACCATATATATTTATCATATTTTATTTATATTTATATATTTATCAATTGTAATTATGGTAAACTATTAGAACCTTATTACCTTGTGCTGATAATGCTTGTGTTTGGAGATTTTAAGCTATGTCTTTTTATTTTATGTATGTTTTCAAAAACCTATTAAGTCTCATTATATGCAGTTGCCAGACCTTGCTTTTTGTATAAAATCATGCCACTTGAAAAGAATTTGCTTACCACACCTTGGGTTTTAGGTTATTGTGCATTGTCTCTGCTTCAATAGTCTTATTGTAAGTGGTTTAACGTCACTGGATATGTCAAGGAATGATTAAGGAATATCACCAACACCTTACCTATTGTCATGTTTGATGTTACAGAGACACCATTAAGGTATATTTGTGAATAGGGTTGAAATGGTATCTCACAGTAACCTTATGAAATGAATGCCAGTTTGCCAAAAAAAAAGAAGAGAAAGAAATTGCTAGTTGTTCATTTTTTGACAAGATCTTGCTGCTACAGAATGGAAATAATTCATTACCACCTTGTGTACATGGGAAGAGGTATATGTGGGAAGGGTGGTTTTTGTAAAGTGAAGTAAAGCAATATGAAGTTTGATCTTGTAGTGAATTTAGATTAGGATAAAAAAGTATTGCCAACAAAAAAACTGTGGTATACCAATGACACAATGGAATAAGATAAGTAGTTCTTTTTTGTATGAACTATACTTCTACAATCATTGCTGACTGGGCAAGCCTTAATCCTTGGTAGAGCCAGGACTTCACTAATTAGTGGTGAGAGATATAAAGTTTTGAAGTCCTGTGTTTTTCCCATCTATTTTTCAGGTATGTAGAAGAACATATCCAGAAGACTGGGGTTGCTATTGAAACACAGGGGTTCACATTTGTTACAAGTGGGAAGAAAAGAGAATCATTGACTGTAAGTGTTATAAATACAGCTATAGCCAAAGGAAATGTATGCATTCACTGACTTTTGTGTACTCAGTTAATTTTACATCCACATCTTTACACATCAGGCCCATGGAGATACACTGGATCCTTGTTTTAATGAGTTCTCAATTAACAAAAGCACTGGTCCCTTCATCAAATTTTATTAGGCATAAAACAAAGGGTGTCATATTTAAGTTTTAAAGTTTATTTGCAACTTTTGAAGTACTGAAATCTGTTAAAATTTCTGGTGCATGCAGTAATTTGAAATTAAAGTTCAAAACATAATTCACATTTATTGTCCTTTCAAATTCTGTCATTAAAGATTGTAACTGTAAACAGGAAGTGACTGTCACTTACTGAAAGCATAAAGTGACCACCAAGGTTGAATCAGGACCAAAAATCATCGAAGGTACCTGATAAATATGGTGTCCATAGAAACATATTGTTGATATGGGCATTACCTAAACTTAGAGAAAAATCAAGTACAAAAGTCAAGCAATAAGCTTGATGAACAGGGGGAGTTTTACAAGAAGGTTAATTTGGGTAGAACAATGATTCTTAAGGGAAAAGACATTGCAAGGATAGTCGAGAACTTTACTGGCCACCCTACTTTTGAATGACTAGAGACAATAGCATTTGTATTTCGGGAGTAGGGAGTAATTAGAGCATTGAAGGCAAGGTACAGGTCTGCACTTGTTAAGCTGTACACCACTAACATTGAAGCTGAAGAGAAAGTACCACAGGTTACCATTTTAGATGTGATGAAGTTTATGTCTAAGCATGGAACAGGGTGATCAAGAAGACTTGAACTGTTTCCAATGTGTAGGAATTTACTTGGAAATTAAAGCAGATGCAGTGGGAGATAATGATGGTACAAGCACTAAGGGTTTTCCAGACACTGACCAAACCCTTTGGATGGCCGACTCACAACAACTTACAATGAAGAAATATTGAATCACTGCATGGAATAACACAGCATTGATAACACCTACAAAGAGAGTGGTAAAGTATCTGGGCCACCTAAAAGACATGTAATCCATTACAATACCAAAAAAAGCCATTGGTTGGCTTTTTAAATATTTTTAAGGTTTTTCCAGTAGGGTAAACAAACTCAAAGCCTCATGGTTCCTAAATATCCATGGTAGCTAACCATCACCATTAAATTACCTATCAGCACCATGAAATTGTAATCATTTACAAAGGATGACAAGTCAAACCTGAAGGGATGGTCTTTGCTAGTAGAACTAATTTTTTTTCAGTATTAACAAAAACATTGTGTGCCATCACTACTTATAATAAGGACTGGAAGATACTTGATCACATGATTATTTTTAAAAAATAGAATTTAGGAAACTGTAAGTATGGTTCATATTCATCAGCTTTGGCAACTCCATTGATCTTCCATGATTTTTTCAATTTAATGGTATTTGGTACAATACAACCTTGTTTATGTCGAGTTACTTGTTCTACTAGGCTTTTTTATCAGTAATATTTTTGCTCAATATAGAGACAGGAAAAGACTCCCATGTTGTTAATACTTAAGATTGTAATCAAACTTTTTGTACTTTTGTTTAAAAGATATACCATCTTGGCCTAGTCAAGTAGTAAGGGATTGCATTGATGCTTACGAAATATCAGCAGTATGTGTTATGTGCTCATTATTTTGCTCACCTATTTTGTTTTGTAGGGAAATGCTACATTTCACTTGTACCCACATTTTAAGCCACTTCAAGAAATTGAGGGTACGTTAATTATGTAGACATTACACAATTTGTTTTCATTGTTTATTTTGTTAAATGCATATTTATATAATGCACAAAGGAATTCTGTACTCACTTTTTTGTGATCAAACAGTAGCAGTAAGTGGCAATAGCTGCCTAATTTTTGTATTTCATCTTGTTAGATATGCTATTGCTTTTTAGCTATAATTTTCAGCCTGAAGACGGTGCTATTTACAAGTCCAGTTGTTAATATTCTTAGTCTTGTTGTGTTTCAACGGTACCTTGTTTGCTAGATTACCATCAACCTCCTTCTTTCTTTGAAAAGAACACCTGAATCAGCACTGCATTTCAATGAAAATGCGTATTTGATAATAACATTAAACAAGCATACAAAAGCTTACAACATTGATGATGTTAGCAATGGTGACACGCTTACCCAAGTCGCTCGAATAATGCCTTCACTGTATTACAATTAATAGAGGCACCCGTGTGCCTGATTATTATTTTTCCAATAACTGGCCATCAATACTGAGAGGAGTATTTTAATATTTTGATTCTGACCAAATAGGTCAATTGCAGCCTTCCAGCATAAAACAGTACAACCAGTTACTAAGTAAGCCTTTATCTCAAATGGTAATCCATCATATCTATCTTCCTCATACCCTCTTTGTCACATATGTTATTGACGGCAGGATATACATGTCAGTCTTCCAATATTGTTTCCATTCTTTCTCTGGCAAGACATTGTCTGGTTTCTTATACTCTTTAGTATCATCACACTGAATCAGCATTGAGTCATAAAATTATAATCATTATTATTGTTCATGTTGTTGTTTTGTTGAGGTTTTTTTTCAGTTCACACAGTTTGATGTTGTACTGGTATTTTTCGATGCCAGCTTTCAACACGCAGTGAGCTAAGGTAATATTGTTTTATCTTCTAGATCGTTTTCTTCCTAGTATATTTGTTTCGCAGAATTCCATATTAGTCTTTCTCCTTTATCATTCATTTTTTATGACCTGCTTAATCACCTTGCAGTTTCTTTTATGCCAAGTCTTTCTATGTATTGTTTGAGATTCTTACTATCAGCACCAAATGTTCCATTGACCATTGGTTCTACTTCTGCTTTTTTCATCGACTAGATTTTCTTGACCCCCTGTTTTAATTAACCACATTTCTCCTTTTTGTTTTACCTGACTCCAACTCTCGCAGTGTCAGTTATTGTACATTTCTTTTCTTCATTCTCTACAACAATTATATATATTGTTTTCTAATTTTTTTGAATATGCGCCCCCGTATTATAAATAAACCGAACAACTCTATCTTGTCGCAAAGCTCTTCCCCGTTCCTCTTCGTTGTACTCGTTCTACTTACTTTATTTTCTGCTGTTGCAACACATCCAAGAGCAATCCTGATCTTCGCCCTTGTTAATTAGTCATCACGCACTAAAATAATCAGTTATTAATTATTACTTCTTTAAACTACTATTTTTGCCTTGTAGTGACTATAAACCAATATTATTAGGCATTTAATTTTTTTTAATTTAGGGCAGCCATTGTAAACTATCAGTTTGAGATTGTATGTGATACTTAAAAATGAAATAAAGAGTTGGTTTTTTTTGCTCATGATTAGGGATTGCAGACTACGTTACAACTGAGATATCAACGTCCAAGCAGAAGAAATTTAGTCTGGTTATGTTTGTCGATACTCCTGGGCTTGTTGACGGCGACATGCTTTATCCATTTGATGTAAATACAGCCATTGAATGGCTAGGTAACTATTAGTTTTGAACACCACTTGGCCTTTTGTAATCACAGGAATCTCTTCACTTTAAACTGCTCTTTTTTTACATATGTGGATTGTGTAACTTGCTCTATGTTTTATTTGTTTATATGTTGACAACCAATGACTTACAAAAATTGTGATATGAGGCAATAGGAGGAAGCCTTGATCTTACAGTCCACCTTTGACCTGTGACCTCAAAGCAGTGATCTACCCTGCCCTCAAAAAGTAGGCATGTTGTGATAACAAAAAGGTAAAATCTAGAAATATTTTATGATAATACACCCGTGATTGTTATCATAGCTTGATTAGAAATTTTCACCAGTGAAAGGTGAATTTGACAGCTTAACGCCACGATCGCGTTAACAAATCCAGGAAAAGATGCCATTTCAAATCTCATGGTAATTATTGTAAAAAGGATTTTGCTACTCTTTGAAGGTTTATTTTTATGACTTCGTACCAGCAACATCAGTAAGCGACTATAGATGACCAAGAGATTTGTGACACTTAATCCGCGCGAATACAGTCACCGAGCCAGTTATGAGAGTAGGAGAACTGACCCAAAAATGGCTAGATTTTTTGTTGTGTACGAGCATATGTATATAAAATAACCTTTTAAGGCGAATTAGATTATGTTAAATTTCTGTTGAAGGTTTTGTGTTCTGAAAATTACTTTTTGAGTAAGTTAAAGCAAAATTTTCTCGATATTGGTTTTGATTGACGCATGTATTAAAGAGGATGCTAAATCAGATGATTTTCCGCTTTCTTTCCTTATTGATTGAGGGCTGGTAAATCCTTTTATAAGATATTGTTTGTACTGATTGTTTTTAAAGGATAACATTAGATACATAACGCCTTCAACAGGTGCCATTGCTATTGATGGTTTATATCACCCCTCAACAGGATTCACTTGGAGTTTCTCTTGAGATTGCACAAAATGAAGACTTGACAACTCCAAGGACAATTTATTTATGTAGAAACTGAAAATATCGCAAAGTTAAGGAAAGGGTTTTAGTAGCTAATGAAGATTTTTAAGTGGTCTGTGTTTCTGAAATTATGCAGGAAAAACCTGAAAGCGGGATTAAAATTTTAACAAAAGTCTGTGTTTCTGGTTGGTACGTATTTCATGGGATTATCTTTCCGTTTTCGTTTTCCTAAAATCTATATTGCATTCTCATTTTAGGTGGTCTGTGTGATTTACTCTTTGTGTTTTTCGATCCAATTGGACAAGCGCTATGTAAAAGAACCCTTAATATTGTAGGTAAGTTTTGCCACTAAATGTTCACATCTAGTTTATTCCTAGAGTGTAATGGCTGGACTTTTTGAAAGGAAATAAGTCGAACTGCTATGGCGGAAGAGGATATCACTTTGTTACTTGTTTAAGTGCTTTTGCACATCACCTTATCGGGAGAGGACATATTGAAGAAGTAATACTCGGGAGTGGTAAGGTCTTACCGAGCCATCACATGTTAACCATTTAGTTATTATAAAAATTGAAGAAAGTGAATACATCCAACCAGAGAGAGAGAGAGAGAGAGAGAGAGAGAGAGAGAGAGAGAGAGAGAGAGAGAGAGAGAGAGAGAGAGAGAGAGAGAGAGAGAGAGAGAGAGACACA